>QXTE01000629.1:3307-19628 GCA_003942145.1 Platysternon megacephalum | reverse complement strand
GGGGGGGGGGGGGGGGGGGGGGGGGGGGGGGGGGGGGGGGGGGGGGGGGGGGGGGGGGGGGGGGGGGGGGGCTGAGTCAGAGCTGGAGAGAGGCTGCAGGGTTTGGGGAGCTGAAAGGCCTGAGGGAGCTTCAGGGTCTGGGGAGCTGCGGGGTTGGCTGGGGAGTCTGGAGGGTTCTGGGGGCTGCAGCTAGTGAGGGGAGCCTGGGGGGGCTGCGGGGCCTGGGGGGGCTCATTGTTGCAGGGGCTGGGGTGGACTCTGAGGCCTGGGGGTTGCGGGGGGCTGGGGAGCCTGGGAGGGTTGCCAACTTTCTAATCGCACAAAAACAAACATCCTAGCCCCGCCCCTTCCGAGGCCCTGCCCTGCACTCACTACCAGCCCCCTCCCTCGGTGGCTCGCTCTCCCCCACCCTCACTCACTTTCACTGGGCTGGGGAAGGAAGTTGGGGTGTGGGAGGGGGTGAGAGCTCCATCTGGGGGTGCAGGCTCTAGGATGGGGCTGGGGAGGAGGGGTTTGGGGTGCAGGAGGGGGCTCTGGGTTTGGAGGGGGGGTGCTCAGCAGCTGCCAGCAGGTCCGACTCGTAGGTGGAGAGGCAGAAGGCGGCTCTCGCCCGCAGGCACCGCCCTCCCAGCTCCCATTGGCTGGGAACTGCAACCAATGGGAGTGTGGAGCCGGTGCTCGGGGCGGAAGTAGCATGCGGAGCCTCGTGGCCCCTCCGCCTAGGAGTCGGACCTGCTGGCAGCTTCTGGGGGGCAGCGGGGCCTGCGTGTTGGAGGGCTGGGTGTTGGGGGTCTGGGGAGGACTCTGGGGCCTGGGAGTTGCGGGGGCTGGGCCTGGCCGGCAGCCCGGGACTCTCTGTTCTCTGTCCTTAGTCACATCCAGGTGCGCCTGGGGGAGCACAGCCGTGGAACGAGCTCGGGGAACGAGCAGTTCTCCGCCGCCCAGGAAATCATCTCCCACCCCGGGTTCCGTGCCCCGAGCGCCGGCAGCCGGGACTACGAGAATGACGTCATGCTGCTCCGCCTGTCACCCCCGGCCATCTACACCAACTACGTGAAGCCCCTGGCACTGACCGACAGCTGCCCGCCACAGGGGACCCACTGCACCGTGATGGGATGGGGCACCACCACCAGCCCCACCGGTAGCAGACCCCAGTCCTGCTGTGGGATAGCAGGGGCTGTGGGTCAGAAGTGAGGGGCACCGGCAGAGCTGGGTGGGGGGGAGCCCAAGGCTGGCTAGCAGGGGCTGCGGGTTGGGAGTGAGGGGCACCAGCAGAGCTCGGGGGTGGCAGGGCTGGGATAGCAGGGGGCTGTGGGTAGGGATTGGGGAGCATGCTACCCTCCCTCCCCCATGGCCTTGGCCAGCCTTTGTGGGAAACTGTCACCCCTTCCCTTCCAGAGACGTACCCTGATGTCCCCCAGTGCTTGGACGTCGATATTCTCTCCCAGACCATCTGCCAGGACGCGTATCCCGAGAAAGTGACTGAGAACATGCTCTGCGCTGGGGTGCTGGTGGGGGGCAAAGACTCCTGCCAGGTGAGGGGGGCTTCTCCTGGGGCCATCCCATGGGCAGGGGCAGAAGGGGAACGAGGGTTGGGGACACTGGCATGGCAGTGGCTCCATGGTGTGCCGTGGCTCCATGTGGCTGCGGCTCTGTGGCTCTGCATGGCACGGTGGGGCTGTCTCCGTAGCATGATGTGGCTGCATCTCCGTGGCTTGGCCTGGCTGTGTCTCCATGGCTCTACGTGGCATGGCATGGCTGTCTCTATAGCACGGTGTGGCTGCATCTCTGCGGCTCTGTGTGGCATGACTGTCTCCGTGGCTCTGCGTGGGGCGGCTGCTACTCCGTGGCCCCATGGGGCGTGGCTGCCTCTCCACGGTGTCGCGTGGCACGCTTTGGCTGCATCTCCTGGCTCTCCGTGACGTGGCTGCATCTCTGTGGCTCTCCATGGCGTGGCATGGCTACATCTCCATAGCGTGGTGTGGCTGTGTCTCCGTGGCTCTCCGTGGCCTGGCTGGGTCTCCGTGGTGTGGCCTGGCTGTCTCTGTGGCCCCGCATACCATGGCTGACCTGTGACTTTTCTGTGACATCTCCGCAGGGCGACTCCGGCGGCCCCCTGGTCTGTAACGGGGAGCTGCAGGGCCTGGTTTCCTGGGGAGATCACCCCTGCGCCCAGCCCAACAAGCCTGGGGTCTACACCAACATCTGCAAATACCTAGCCTGGATCCAGGAGACCATCGCGGGGAAGTGATGGCCCCGGGGGCCGGGACTGGGGCCAGGTGGGGCAAAGGGGGTAATTACTGACCCCAGCCTGGAGCCCGGTTCAGGAACGACGGAGACACAATAAATCACCTGGAACTCACCTCTCCTGCCCTGCCTGCTCTGCAAAGCCCACTCGAATTGGGCAGCGTTTATAGTCTCTGGCCCCAGGCAGGGACTGGCTGGCTCAGGAGGGTGGGGAATGGGACACGGGGCCTTTTCCCTTTAGGGGGCACCGGCTCTGATCCAGCCCTAGGGAGGGGGGCTGGCAGGCTGTCTGGCTGGCTGACAGGGGTGGGGAATGAGACCTGGGGCCTTTTCCTTCTAGGGGGCGTTGGCTCTGATCCTGCCCAAGCCCCCCAGTCAGAGGGCCACCTTCAAAACGTTGCTTAAAATGGGGGCCCGGCCCCTGTTTGACCCCCGCAAGTGGGAGAGCTTTCGGGGTGAAATGCCACGCAGGGCTACGCTCCAGGCCCTTTGCGTCGCCCGCCTGGCCGCACTGAATCATAGAATCATAGAATATCAGGGTTGGAAGGGACCTCAGGAGGTCATCTAGTCCAACCCCCTGCTCAAAGCAGGACCAATCCCCAACTAAATCATCCCAGTCACTGGGTCTTGGCCTTTCGTTTTCCAACAGGCAGGGAATGTCACGTGCCCAACCACCGGGATCTGGTGTCCCTCATGGACCCTCCCTCGCCCCCCAGCGGGGGGCGTTTCTCGCTGGGTTTGGGGCCGCATGGGGCTGTGAAGTACCAGATGCTAAAATTCTGGCCTCTATGTGCCCCCGCCCCACTAGAATCCTTCTGTAGAGGAGCAGACTTACCCGGCGGCGCCTCCTGCTGGTGACTTCCAGGAATTAGCTCGTTCCAGCTCCGAAGCGCCCTCTGCAGGCCGGTGATCCGCCTGTCCTCAGGCCCCCATGTCCCTCCCTGGACCCCGGTGCCCTTGTACCTGGGGTGCTGCCCCCTGGCAGTAACCCTTCAGTCTTAGGGTCTCCCCTCCCCAGGGAACCCCCACCCACTATCCCCACCTCACCTCAGTATACGGCTACTGCCAATCATTGTCTAGCCCCCATGCCCTGGGGCAGATGCAGTATCAGCCTACTCATCACTGGCAAGGTTGGGTTTGAACCTGCTGCCTTGGCCTACCCTGGGCTGCCCGCTGCAACTCCCAGTACCTGTTGGCCTTAGGCTNTGCCCCCTGGCAGTAACCCTTCAGTCTTAGGGTCTCCCCTCCCCAGGGAACCCCCACCCACTATCCCCACCTCACCTCAGTATATGGCTACTGCCAATCATTGTCTAGCCCCCACGCCCTGGGGCAGACTGCACTATCAGCCTACTCATCACTGGCAAGGTTGGGTTTGAACCTGCTGCCTTGGCCTACCCTGGGCTGCCCCCTGCAACCCCCAGTACCTGTTGGCCTTAGGCTAGGCTGAAGCTCCCCAGCTCCTCTGCCTTTTCCCAGCCCTGCTCCACTCAGGTACCCTGTCTCTAGTTCCCTACAGCCAGGCCCTTCTCTCTCTGAACACAGAGACAGACTGAGTCCTTGCTCCTGGCTCCCAGCCTTTATAGGGCCAGCTGGGCCCTGATTGGGGCGTGGCCCAGCTGCGGCTGTGTCATAGGTTTCACCCCCACTCTGAACTTTAGGGTACAGATGTGGGGACCTGCATGAGAACTCCTAAGCTTAATGACCAGCTTAGATCAGTATGCTGCCACCACCCAAATATTTGAGTCATTTGGGAAACTCTGTTTTCTCCCCCAAAATCTTTTCCTCCCAAGTACTATAACCCTTCCCTGGGTAGTCTTGAGAGACTCCTCCACCAATTCCCTGGTGAACACAGATCCAAACCCTTGGATCTTAAAACAAGGAGAAATTAATTAGGTTTCTGAAAATAAGGCTTTTAATTAAAGAAAAGAAAGGTAAAAGAAAAACCTCTGGGAGGTAGCATACAAGCTGATCTCACAGACAACAGATTTAAAACACAGAGGATGTTCCCCTGGGCAAAACCCTTAGTACACCAACGAATAGCCAATTTGATTATTCCTCTAATGCCCAAGACAAGTTACAAACAGAAAATAAACATAAGCTAATTCCTTCACTAAATACTCACTACCCTGTTTGATTCCTGATTCCTTTTCCTCTGGGGCCAGAACTGAACCTGACCCAAGACAAAGGGAACTTCCCTCCCTTCCTTTTGAAGCATCTTGTCCCCCCATTGGTTCCTTTGGTCAGGTGTCAGCTAGGCTAGGTGAACTTCTTAACCCTTTACAGGTAAAAGAGGCATTAACCCTTAACTGTCTGTTTATGACAGGCCGCTTCCCCAGTCAGCCCAGCATTCAGAGCTGCAGCCCCGTCCAGGGCTGCTTTTACCCCTGCAGCCCTCTTTAAGGGCTGATTTCAAGCCCTTCAGGGCAGGAGCGGTTGACCACCCCGCTACACCTTCCCGTGAGCCTCTGCCCAGCAACTCCTGCATCCTAGCAGCCTCCTTGGCTAGGCACAGAAGATCCATCACTGCCCCCCCACTATTGACTCCATATGGTACGTTCCCGATTGCCCCCCTCCACTATGGCCCCCACTTGGTACATGCCCCACTATTCCCCCCTGCTATTGACCCCATATGGTACATTTTCCATTGTCCCCCTCTGCTATGGACCCCGCTTGGTACATGCCTCCTGCCCTGAGGGCCTCAGCAAAAGTCACACACCCAATTCCCACCACCTTGGCATTGGTGCAACACACAGGGAAACTGAGGCACGCACAGTATTAGTATAGGACAGTAAGACTTACATGCAACATAACAAGGTGAATAAAACCCCACTGTGTCACATCTCTCTGTCTCCCCCGTCCAAGACTGAACTGAGCAGGGCCACTTTAGCCAGTGGCCTGGGGAAGTTCTGGCCCCACTCTCCGGGACAAAGCATCTGCTCTAACCTTGGCACTCCCCTTCACGTGGACCACCTCCATGTCATAATCCTGAAGCTGGAGACTCCACCTCAGGAGCTTGGCATTGGCCCCTTTCATCAGGTGTAGCCACATCAGGGGAGAGTGGTCAGTGCACACAGTGAAGCGCCGCCCAAATAGATACGGCTGCAGCTTTTTAAGGGCCCACCCCATGGCCAGGCATTGCTTCTCTACGGCCGCATAGTTCTGCTCCCGGGGAAGCAGCTTCTTGCTCAGGTACACGATGGGGTGTCTCTCCTCCTTCTCATTAACCTGCATCAGCACCACACCCAGCCCTGTGTCTGAGGCGTCAGTGAACACCATGAAGGGCTTGTCAAAGTCTGGGTTTACCAGCACTGGGCCCCTGACCAGTGCCTCCTTCAGAGCACAGCGAGCCCTCTGGCACTGCTCGGTCCAGACCACCTTGCCTGGCTTATCTTTCTTACATAGCTCAGTGGTGGGGGCGGCTATGGAGCGAAAGTGGGTCACGAACCTCCGGTAGTGCCCCGCCATCCCAATAAAGGTCTGGACCTGTTTCTTAGACTGGGGAGCGGGCCAGTCACTCAGGTATGACACCTCTGCCATCCCCACCTTGCACTTCCCAGCTTTTATAGTCAGTCAAGCAAGGGTGTGTTTTAGCACCCACTTTGTTCAGCATGATATTCTCTGCTACTCTGACTGATGCCTTTCAACACTGCACTGAAGGAGTAGGCCTGAACTGACGGGAAACTATTCAATCTGAGGCGACCGTGCCATCACCAAGGTGAAGGAAACTGTTCTTCGAGACTTTCTCTTTGCCGATGATTGTGCTCTGAATGCTGGTACAGAGCCAGAAATGCAAGCCAGTATGGACAAGTTTTCAACTGCATGCAACAGCTTCGGTCTCACCATTAACATCAAGAAGACTGAGGTCATGCACCAGCCAGCTCCCCGCACTCCGTACTCAGAACCGTCCATCACTGGAAATGGACAGAGACTTCAGACAGTGGACCACTTCACGTACCTGGGCAGTACCCTTTCCCGAGCAGTGTCAATCGACGATGAAGTAAACTGCAGAATTGCGAAAGCCAGCTCTGCATTTGGCCGATGGCGCTCCAACGTTTGGGAACGTCGAGGGATCCGCCTACCAACGAAGCTGAAGGTCTACCGAGCAGTGGTGCTTCCAACTCTGCTGTACGCCTGCGAGACGTCTATCGGAGTCATGCACGAGGGCTCAATCATTTCCACATTTCCTGTCTGCGAAAGCTTCTAAAAATCAGATGGCAGGACAAAGTGCCCGATACTGATGTCCTTACTGAAGCCAGTCTGCCGTCAGTTCACACATTGCTGATGAGAGCCCAGACCAGGTGGGCCGGACATGTCGTGAGAATGTCAGACGAACGCATTCCTAAACAGCTCTTCTACGGAGAACTCACTCAGGGAAAGCGCTCCCATGGAGGACAAAAGAAGCGGTTCAAGGACACGTTGAAGACCTCTTTGAAGTCCTTTGAGATCAACATGGGAAACCTTCGCACTGAACCGTCCAGCATGGCACAGCCTCATTCACACAGGAAGTGATACCTCTGAGGCAAGGCGTATTGCTGAGGCTGAAAAAAAGTGTGAGCTGCGCAAGTCCAGAGCTGCTCGTACATCATCGACAGTGCCAGTCCATGTCTGCCCGACGTGTGACAGGACGTTCCACGCCCGAATTGGACTGATCAGTCATCTTCGAACGCATAGAGCCCGGTCATCGAAAAAATGAGTTGTTGAGGTCGTCATCGATAACGATGGACGAACATCAATCAGTCCTGCATCCTGGAGCCGGTCCACCATTTGTTTAGCCTGGACACAAGGTCCTCCCAGGTCTGGCTAAAAACACAGATATCATGAATATACGCCAGGGCAAAATTCTCCATCCCCTCGAGTAACCAGAGTCCTGACTGACTTCGTATGGAGCAGTTCCAGAGCATTGGTCCTGTGACTCCATAACAACTGGTGTCAGAAGTGGGATGAACTGCATCCCGTGGACAGAGCATCCTGTATTAAGTGACTGGGGAGTCCCAGTGATCCAGTCTGGAGGGCTGTGACCGCAGGCAGCAAGAGGAAACTGGTTACTGTACCTGGCCCACGATGTCCCGCTCTCGAGACACTAGGGAATCCAGCGCACCAGGCAGAGGCTGCTACAGAACTTTTACTGGCCTGGAGTCTTTGACGCCATCCAGGAGTACTGCAGGTCCTGTGACTCCTACCAGAGGGTGGGGAAGGTCCAGGAGAAGGGTAAAGCAGCCTTCAGGCCCCTGCCTGTCATAGAGGAGCCTTTTCAGAAGGTGGCCATGGACATAGTGAGGCCCTTCAGCAAGGCAACTGGGACAGGGAAGAAATACATTCTGGTGGGGGTAGATTTCGCTACTCGCTACCCTGAGGCAGTGGGTCTGTCCTCTATTGAGGCAGACACTGGCAGACGCGCTGCTGACCATTTTCAGCAGAGTGGAGTTCCCCAAGGACGTCCTTGCAGACCAGGGGTCCAACTTCATGTTAACCCTGCTCCAGTGTGGTGTCCAGCACACCTGGACCTTGGCGTATCACCCTCAGTCCAACGGGCTGGTGGAGAGGTTCAATGGGACTCTAAAGATGATGCTGAAAACCTTTATGAACCAGCACCCGCAGGACTGGGACAAGTATTTACCCCACCTTGCTGTTCGCATACAGGGAAGTGCCCCAGGAATCCACAGGGTTTTCCCCATTCAAGTTGCTGTACGGGAGGAGAGTGAGGGGGCCCCATGACTTGGTGAGGGACGAATGGGAGGGGAAGGCCTCTCCTGATGGAGAATCGGTGGTGGAATACATACTGACTTTCCAGGAAAAGCTCGCTGAGCTCATGGGCTTGGCCAGGGGAAACCTAGCCAGGGCCCAAGGGAAGCAGAAGGTCTGGTACAACCGCTCAGCGCGGGCCTGCTCCTATGCCATCGGGGACCAGGTGATGCTTCTCATCCCCGTGAGGAAGAACAAGCTGCAAGCTGCCTGGGACGGCCCCTTCGAGATCATCAGGCAGGTAAATGAGGTGAACTATGTGGTGAAACTGTCTAACTGGGCTCACAGCCACCGAGTGCACCATGTCAACATGATGGAGCTGTACTGTGAAAGGGAGAGGCTGATGCTGGTTGTGTGTGGCCAGTGGGAGGAGCAGAGAGATGATCCCTTGGCAGATCTATTCCCTGAGACAGGAGCCGGCCCCTCACTGGAATCAATCCCCCTCTCTGCCCAANTAAGAAAAAGACCCAAAAATCGGGACTGTCCCTATAAAGTCGGGACATCTGGTCACCCTATCCCTGAGACAGGAGCCGGCCCCTCACTGGAATCAATCCCCCTCTCTGCCCAGCAGGCAGAGATCAAAGAGGTGCTAGTTCAGACCAGCAGCTGTTTTCCAACCGGCCTGGCCTCACTAACCTGGCTGTCCACCAGGTGGAGACGGGAGCCAACCCTCCCATCAGGTGTTCCCCATTCAGAGTCACGGGGAAAACTGCCTAAGTCCTGGAGCGAGAGGGCAAGGACATGCTGGCTTTAGGGGAGATTCAGCTGTTCTCCAGCCTTTGAGCGTTTCCCGTGGTGTTGGTCCCCAAGAAGGACGGGTTGATCCTCTCTCTGAGCACACTGTCAGAGCATTCAGCATCCCTGTTCTCACCGTGTGCTTCCCACAGCGAGTCCGCCTGGGCGGGACCCCTGGGGAAGCCAAAGGGCCCTGCACCCCCACTCCGCGGCCAGCCGTGACTCTCAGCCAGCATGTAACACAGAAGGTGTATTAGTCGACAGGTACATAGCGTAGAACAGAGCTTGTTAGCACAGAAATCAGTGACTTTCAGCCAAGTCCATCTTGGGGGAACCCGGGCCAGACGCCCTGGACTCCCCTCTTCCAGTCCCCCACAGCAGACCGTCCTGGACCCCGCTGCCTGGCCTCCAACACGCCCATTCTCCTCCTCTGGTCTTTGTCCTGCATCCCAGACAAAGTGTCACCTGGTCACTCCCCCTCCGGGGTCTCAGGTTACGAAGGGCATCAGCCATACCTTACCTGCAGGCAGCTGAGCAGCCTCACCTTCCCTGAGGGCCTCAGCAAAAGTCATGCACCCAATTCCCACCACACAGGGAAACTGCAGCACACAGGGAAACTGAGGCACACACAGTATTAGTATAGGACAGTAAGACTCACATGCAACATAACAAGGTGAAAAACCTCACTTTGTCACAGGATCCCATTTGGTACATTCCTCACTGCCCCCCTCTGCCATGAACCCCATTTGGTATGTCCTCCATTACCATTCCCCTCTATGGACCCCACTTGATACTTCCCCCAGCGCCTGTCCACTATGGATTCCATTTGGTACATCCCCCACTGCTCCCTCTGCCATGGACCCCACTTGGTATGTCCTTCCACTACCCTTTCCCCTGCTATGGACCCCACTTGGTACATGCCCCACTACCACCCCATGCTATGTGGGGGCAGCGTTAAGGGTGTGCAAAGGGAAGATTGAGTGGGCAGCATTAAGGTTTAAGGGGTGGAGTTAAGGTTAAGGGGGCCGTGTTACCTTTGAGGCAAAGTAGTTAAAGTTGAGGGAGTAGACATAAGGTTGAGGGGGAGAGTTAAGTTTGTGGGGGCAGAGTTAAGGTTGTAATACCTCATTGTGGGAAGATGCGAGCTAGAGCTGTACTGTTAGGTAACTTCACTTTCCAGGTCCTCTCTGTGTGGCAGGCGAGGCACATGTGCTGCATGTGTGTAGCCCAGATGGTTTCACAAGAAAACATTGGCTGTGCAGAAACTATTATTTCTATTGCAACAATGCCCCAAGGCCCTGTTGTGCTGAGCCCCGTGGGAGAGCTTCGCACCCTGGAGAATTCATAGTGTAATTACCTGGGGCAGACAAAGGCCGGGAGGGTAAACAAAAGCACAGAAAGGGGAGGTGGCACTGTGGGTCCATGGCAGACTGGGGGATAGATCCCAGGAGCCCTAAGTCCCAGACCTACCGCTCTAACCACTAGACCCCACTCCCTCACCAAGCTAGGAACAGAATCCAGGAGTCCTGGCTCCCAGCCCCCCTGCTCTAACCACTAGACCTCACTCCTCTCCCAGAGACAGGGTAGAACCTAGGAGTCCTGACTCCCAGCCCTACCCTCCATCCACTGTCCTCTACCCACTAGCCCACATCAATTGGCCCAGATCCTGGCCCTGCAGCCTCCTGGATATTGGTGGTCTGCACCATGGAGTCCCCCGAGAGCTCAGCGTGGTCAGGAGCCAAGAACAACCCCCCCCCGCACCAGGGCGGGCTAAAGGGTTTTTGCCCCCCCAAACAGCAAAAAAACAAAAAAAAAAACAAAAAGCCGCGATCGCGCTCAGCTCTACAGCCGCCGCCTCCGTCTTCGTCGGCAATTCGGCGGCGGGTCCTTCGCTCCCCCCGGGGCCAAGGGCCCCGCCCCCGACAACCCAGACTTGCCGCCCCAAAAACAGCTGGAGTGCTGCCCCTCCCCGTTGGCCGCCCCAAGCACCTGCTTGCTGGGCTGGTGCCTGGAGCCGGCCCTGCCCCGCACACACACACAGCCACAGGAGCAGGGAAGTTTTCGGCCTGGCATGTCGCTGCACAGCCTGGTGTGCGCCCTCCACACACAGGGGTAGAGCGCTGGCTCCCCCTACTGGGCCCCAGAGCCTGTGATGGGCTTGGCTAACCCAGCAGGCCCTTAGCTCCTGCCGGGGAGGCACCTGCTTGGAGGATCATGGTTCAATCCCCACCCAGGGATGCCCTGGCAAGTCGACACCGTTCCCCAGCCCGAAGGGGCAGCTCCCTCCATGCAGCTGGCCAAAACCAAACAACGCCGCCCCAGCCAGAAGGTGGCACTCCTGGGCCTGCGGAGAGGGAGGGAGGGAGGGCGGGGCACTGGTTAGAGCATTAGCCGAGCGGTCACAGTCAAGGCCCTGCTCTGCTGGCCTCCCTGTGCCACCTTGAGGAAGTCACTTAGCCTCGCCGTGCCTCAGTTTCCCCCTCTGTCAGGGGGGATAAAAGCACTGCCCTACGGGGCACACGGGAAGGGGAAACATGAGCGAGGTGCGGGGTGGAATCGGGGCCCGAGTCTCGCGCAGTGCAGTGCATACGGGCCGGGGAGCAAAATGCCGCTGAGCCTCAGGACCGAGCCGAGGAATCGGAGACAGCGTCAAGCTGGCCTGCCCCAGCATGAGCAGCATCTCTTATGTGCATTACGGTAGCCGCCCCAGCTGGGATCAGGGCCCTGTTGTGCCAGGTGCTGCCCAGCCAGCCAGGCCCTGCCCCAGCTGAGATTGGGGCCCTGTCGCACCAGGCGCTGCCCAGACACACAGCAAGGGACAGGCCCTTCTCCGACACACAAACACACAATCACACTCGCCCGACAGCATGTGCCCTGCTTGATTCTCTAACTTCCTGCTGCGACACAACTAGCCAGCAGCTCCATTAGCGCCTGTCTGGCGTGCCCTCTAATTTCAGTGAGACCTACACAAATTATCCCTGCTTCGCCTGGTGCAGCCCCGAAAACATGACAGCTCTGGCTTCCCTCCCCTGCATCTGGGCCTCGTGAGCCGCCCCTAATCCCCAGCTTGCGTGGGCCCCACAAGGAGGCACCACCCCTTATCCCTTTTGCCGGTGACACCCAGGCTTTATTTGATGCCACGGCAGGGTGAGAGAGGCCTCGGAGGGTTAATGACAGGCTGAGAGGCGTGGGCCAGCCCTGCCCTGCACGCTGCCTCGGGGGCAGCTGGGTCCAGGGCCGAAGGCAGATTATAAACCAAGCACACGGAGGATCCAGCAGAGAGGAGTCTGTGGGCACAAGCCAACACGTCGCCACTTGCTGGGGAAGCCAAGGTTCCAGGGAAAGTTCCTCCACCCAGTGCACGGATTACCCAGCTCCGGTGAGGGCAGATTTCTGGTTGATCTCCGGGCTGAGCCAGTTTGGGGGGCCCGCAGTTGAGGGGGATGCCAGGACGGCTCGGTGGCCGGTACAGATTGGTGAAGGGTAATGCTGCCACCCGATGGATGATTCCCGTGGCCTCCGCTTGACGGAACTCTGGGCCAAGTGCTCTGGGGCACTGTCTCCGCAGACCCTGCTCTGTTATCGGATTCGTAGACTCCAAGGCCAGAAGGAACCACTGTGATCATCTAGCCGGACCCCATGTATGACCCAGGCTGGAGAACTTCCCTCTCTTAATTTCTGGTGGAACCAGAACAGAGCATCTGGCGAAAATGGCCCATCGTGATTGCAAACTTGCCGCTGATGGAGAAGTCGTCAACAGCCCTTTGATGAAGGGCAAGGGAGTGGTTGTGGATTTGTGTTTGGTGCTCGGTTAACAATATGAAGGATTAGCTCAGATGATCACAGAGGTTCCCATCTGGCTTTATAATCAGTGAAGCTAGGAAACTCGGGAGATTGGAATGAAAAATCATGAGATTTAACACCAATAATAATCCAGGCAAATGAAACGCTGTTGTACAAAATGGGAGGGTGAAAAAAATCACTCTGCTTTGAAAGCAAACAAAGGAACTGTTTAAATAACATGCAAAAAGCCTTTTAGCGTTGAAAATGGTTTGGTTTTAACACTTTCCCGTTTTGAAAGTTTCTGAAATTGTTATTTTTTTAATGTGGTTTTGAAATTGCTGCTTAATTGATAGACACCCCAAAAAAAAATCAATTCTGAAAATTGCTTATTTTGGAAATGGAAGTTAAGAAAAGTTTAAAAATGAAAAAAAAATGGTACTAAATTGCAGTTAAAAATTGTCATGGAACGTTTCAAATGAGGCAAAACTGTTCCAGTTTGGAAAAAAAAAACCTATATGAAAACTGTTCACAAGTTTTCAAAACTTACCCAATGTCTTGCATCCCCCCGTGAAATCTTTAAAATGTCCCACAAATACTTGAAAATTTCCCCAAAAAATTTGCAAAATTTCTCCAATTCTTGACATTTTCTCCAAAAATTTTGAAAATGTCACCTAAATTCTTGGAATTTTCAGCAAACGTTTTGCAATTTTCCCAGAATTCCTGATTTTTTCCTTTTTAAACGTTTTGTGTAGTTTCTTGAAATTTTCCCCAAAATATTTGAATTTTTCCCAATATTTGAAATTTTCCTTCTAAGTCTCAAAATGTTCTCTAAAAGATCTTGAAATTTTCCCCACGTTTGATATATTCCTACAAATTCTTGAAATGGTCTCCAATAGTTTTTGAAAATTTCCCACCACAATGTTTTGAAACGTTTCCTGCACATTTCTTGACATTTCCTGCAAATACTTCAACAGTTCCCACAAATTCTAGAATTTCCACCCAACATTTCTGAAAATTTCTCCCAGGTTCTTGAAATTTCCCCCCAAAGTTCCTGAATTTTTTGCTCAATCATCTTGCTATTTCCCCCCAAATTCTTGAACTTTTTCCCCTCAAAACTCTTGACTTTTTCCCCCCAAAAATTCTTGACATTTCCCCCAAAATTTCTGATTTTTTTATTTTTTTTAACTATCTCCAGTGGTCAGACTAATTGTCAGCGGTCTGTTGAACAGGGAACCCCTATTAGCTAACAGCTAAAGCCGCTTCTACGTTGTTTGCTCCAAAGTCTTTCGTAAGTAGCTTTTCACTTCTATTCCACACCCAACTGGTGGCAAGCAGAGGGTTGGGAAGAATCTATCTCAGTGTTGCCAGCTGTTGCTCTTTTGTCACAAGCCTTGTAATACTTAGAGATTTCCTAAATCTCCAGCTCCTGGAGGCGTGGCATGAAGGGAGAACTCCTAGATTTTACTGTGAGGGCAGCGAGCCTTCACTGGGGCCGTGTTTGTAGAGTGGGAATGGGGCACACAGAGCCCCGGGAATGGGGGGAGGGGGAATGGGGCACACAGAGCCCCTGGCATGGGGGGAGAGGGAATGGGGCACACAGAGCCCCGGGAATGGGGGGAGGGGAAATGGGGCACACAGAGCCCCAGGCATGGGGGGAGGGGGAATGGGGCACACAGAGCCCCTGGCATGGGGGGAGGGGAATGGGGCACACAGAGCCCCAGGAATGGGGGGAGGGGGAATGGGGTACACAGAGCCCCTGGTAAGGGGGGAGGGGGAATGAGAACACAGAGCCCCAGGCAAGGGGGGAGGGGAATGGGGCACACAGAGCCCCAGGCATGGGGGAGGGGAATGGGGCACACAGAGCCCCTGGCACTGGGGAGGGGAATGGGGCACACAGAGCCCTGGCATGGGGGAGGGGAATGGGGCACACAGAGCCCCTGGCATGGGGGAGGGGAATGGGGCACACAGAGCCCCTGGCACGGGAGGAGGGGATTCGGGCACACAGAGCCCTGGCATGGGGGGAGGGGAATGGGGCACACAGGGCCCTGGCACGGGAGGAGGGGATTCGGGCACACAGGGCCCTGGCATGGAGGAGAACATGGAGAGGTTGTAGCAGGAGATGGGGGGTGGCCCCAGGTGCGTGGGGGGCTGTGAGATGCCCCTGGTGAGCGCAGCGAGAGCTCAGGGGGACACAAGCACCGACGCACGCGCACCCTCCAGCAACGCGGGTCAGTTTTCTGCCCAGACGGGGCTGCCACACTGGCCGGGGTTCTCTGCTGGAGAGACCTGGTTTCTCTCTCCCTTGGGTTTTGGGGAGCTAGGCTGGGGCAGGCGAGTTCCCAAAGGCACAGGAGCCCGACACCCAGTGACACTGCCCATCAGTTAAAAAACCCCACAGCTCCCGTGCGTTGGGAGCCCACTCTGGGGATTTCTGGAAGCCCGACGGGTCAGTCTGGCAGACATCAGGCCAGCGAGGCAGGTCCTTCCGTTTCCATACCGCCCATCTGAGTCACACACTCGGGAGATCCCCACACCCTGGGCCAGACCTGACCTTCATTTGGGCACGAGGTAGTCATGGCAGGCCATGGCACCCAGAACCAGACACAACAGCCATTCCTCTGGCTTAGCTTTCCAGGAACCATCCAACCGGGGGGGGCGTGGAAGAGCGAGATGCTGCTCCCTCTTCTGCTTCAGTCCTGGGGGCTGGACACAGGGTGAAATCTTTGGCGGAGACTTTCAGAGCTTCCTAGGGAGGTTAGATGGGTCCATCCTGTTAGGGGTATCTAATTCTCCAAGATGTGTACCTAATTCCCCTAGAGAGCTCTGAACACTGAGACACATTAGATAGATAGATAGATAGATAGATAGATAGATAGATAGATAGATAGATAGATAGATAGATAGATAGATAATGTGTATGTATGGGGATGGAGGGGGATGGACATGTATATGGATGTTGTTTGGGGATGGATGGATGGATGTGTTTGGGGATGGAGGGATGGATGTGTTTGGGGATGGAGGGATGGGTGGATGGATGGATGTGTATGAGGATGGAGGGATAGACGGACATGTTTAGGGATGGAGGGGTGGGTGGATGGACGTGTTTGGGGATGGAGGGATGGACGGACATGTTTGGGGATGGAGGGGTGGGTGGACGGACGTGTTTGGGGATGGAGGGATAGACGGACATGTTTAGGGATGGAGGGATGGGTGGACGGACGTGGTTGGGGATGGAGGGGTGGGTGGGTGGACGTGTTTGGGGATGGAGGGGTGGGTGGATGGACGTGGGTGGGGATGGAGGGATGGGTGGACGGACGTGGTTGGGGATGGAGGGGTGGGTGGATGGATGGACGTGGTTGGGGATGGAGGGATGGGTGGACGGACGTGTTTGGGGATGAAGCGGCATCAAACCCAGAGCAGGTGGTGGATGTCGGTGGGTGGAGTCTGTGTTGAGGGGGCGGGCTAAGTTATCTGTTAATTTTCCCTTTTCCTTCTCCCCTCCATGCCCCCGGCCAGCAGCCGCTAGCCCTGTGCATCACCACACCTGAGCCCCATGGAGCTGATGGCTATCGCGCTGCTACTGGTGACTGCAGGTGAGGGGGGTATATAAGAGAGGGGGGCTGTGGGAGGGGAAGAGGGTGTGCAGGGAGGAGGGGGTTGTGTGCACATGAGGGGCTGTGTGCGCAGACAGGGACAGAGGGCCCATGTGGGGAAAATGGGTGTTGGAGGGGTGCATGTGTGCAGGGAAGGATTGTATATGTGGAGTGGGATGGGGAGGTGTGGCGGGCAGGGATGGGGATTGTGGGAGGATGAG
>QXTE01000628.1:68511-187320 GCA_003942145.1 Platysternon megacephalum | reverse complement strand
CGTAGGCTCTGGGTTTGAGTGAGGACGCGCTGTGATCTGAACTAATTGCAGTCCATTGGCTTGCTGCTGTACTCTTGCCTGAGGTTTGTTCGTCTTCAGTGTGAGTATGTTAGTTTCTCTGTTTCATTGTTATCTTGTTTTATTTAACTGTTCTGTGGTAAGTGTTTGTCTGTCTATAGGGTTCGACTCGGGGATTAAAATCCCCATCCAAGGGTGGAGTCCCCTGGGTCTGGGCTGGGGTTCAAGTCCCCGCAGGGGTTAGAATGTTTATTTGTTGTTAGTCGGTAAGGACAGGTGGCCTCTAGTACTAGCCGGGGTTCAAGTCCCCTGGGTATTGGTTGGGTTAGAGTCCCCACCAGGGGGGTTAGAGTCCCCTCTGGAGGTTGACAGTCACAATCCTTACTCAGTGTTAGTTTTAGTTTCCTCGGGGTGGTTCCCCCCGAGGCGTGGTCACTGGACCTTGAAAGTGACCATAAGCCCCACCTAGATAAGGTCCAGCTCGGAGGCGCTGGGACCCCGACCGGGTGTCGGGGGGGGGCTTGCTCCGGGAGGGATTGGGAATCCTTCTGTCTGGGAGGCAGAAATACCAGCGTTGGGGCTGGGTTCCACGGAGTAGTGTAAGTCCCCTGCAGCGGCCCGAAGGGAAGGGTGAAGGGGCCCCGGGAAGGGGTGGTATTAGGAGTGTGCTACGGAAGGCGTGAGTGTGGGTCGTGGTGTCCTTTTCCTTGTTTACCTTTTGCCCCGGGAGACCGCCTACGTACCCCCAGACAATTGGATATTCCGTCCCATACCCGTAAGGGCGAATTGCGCCTGAGGGCGGGCTGCTGAATCCCGTACCCGTGAGGGCGGATTGCGCCTGAGGGCGGACTGCTGAGAGAGGGTTGTGCGGAACCCAAGCCTTTCCTCCGGTTGGCTGGGATCCGATCCAGCACTAGGCTGGTGGTTGAGCGAATGCCGTAAGGGCAGCCCTTGGATAGAAGGGCTGCGGCCGTAGTGTCAAAAGGCGTAACTGACCTCCNTGGCACACCACTTCTGAAAGGTTGCCGACCCCTGATGTATCATCTGCCCCCCACCAAAAAAGTTGGGAAAAGGTGTGTTTTGAACCATGTTTGGAAGGTCATAAAACAATGCAATTCTTTAGTCTGAAAGTTTTATTTAGGAGGAATGATATTCAGTTGCCATAGCCTGAGGTGGAGAACCCAGCAAATTGAAGAAATAAGTGTTTTTTCAGGAACACAAGAGATTCTGATGCCCTTCAAATGACTAGCTATGGCACTGTGATTCATGTGCCAGGGAACGGGGACATTATTATGAGTGAAACTGGATGAGGTACACCATCCGTTGTGGTAGGCATACGTTGGACTCGTGAATCTTGGATGGCTGTAGGGGTACCTTCTTAGCCAATATCTCCTGTGACCTACATAGCATGTAGAAGCTGGCACATCTTCCATAGTAATTTATGTTGGTGCTGCTGGCAGCTGCTGCTTTATTAAGTACTAGAGTTAGAGTGTAAGGCTCACTGTCACAAATGTCTTTTTCCTCCTTTTTTAAAGGAGGTTCCTGTCATGAGCCAAGCACTGCAAGAATGGGGCAGAGTAAGGACCCCCTGAAGGTCTGGGTGGGTAAGAGACTGACACTACCAGAATCATAAAGGCACTCTGGAATGATTAGGATCATCAGGGACAATTGGAAGAGAAGGGTTGATTTCACCAACAGCCTTAATCTGTATTTTCTTCTTTGTTGTGGCTGTTGACAACAGTGCTACTTTGTCTATTCTTATCAAAATATGATGGCTCTTCCAGAATAAACTGAGGGACAGAAGTGGAAAATTTGCAGGTTATGGCATTTTGACAGCTATCGGATGAGGTGTTATAATTGGACTTTATTAAAATATAATTTATTCCTATTTTTAAATAAAAACCAGGATTTTTGGTGGGGAAGAAATAGTATATTTAAATAAACAAGCAGAATACCACATGTTGGAGTTCACGATAACAGAGAAAGTATGTGCCATCCTATTACTTTTAAGACTCACTAAAGGAATATTAAAGGGTTGTGTGTAGGTATAATTCAATTTTTTTACTACAGAATTAGTGTTAGTTCTCTCTTCATCTGTCCATATATATACAATGGCAGATGAAGACAACTTAGACACTGGTTAAAAAAAATCTCTACATCTGGAATGTCTGGAGCTGAGGAATTCCTACTCAAGGACCCTCAGTTTGGATATTTACTAACAGAGCCAGAGTCTACGGACTCAGGGCATGATGCAAAGCACATCTATTTTCTCAGCCTTTTGCCTGGATGAAGGAATGGAGGGATGTGGCTATTACAGTATATAGTTAAATATTAACGAGGGCAACAATCTTCTTGTTTTCTTAGTCACTATGTCGTCTTATTCCTCTACATTCACTCAGATATTTGTGATGACCGCTTTTGGAAATGTAAAAATAAGTATAATCCCTTTACAGTGAACATTCTTGTCTTTTGTCTTGTACGGTATTCTTAAGGTTAAATTGAAGGTGCTCACTTCAAAACAGATTTATATTTGGTATGTTTCAAACTTACAGAATCTAAGCGTAGTGAATGCCGACTGCTACCATCTGTTTTCACAATATTTCCAATGGTAGCTGTATGTGCAAAAAATATCGTATTAGCTATACTATATAAACAATCTATTCAAATTCAATTGTTGTAAAATTTGTGGGGGGTGTTTATAGAGGGCAGTGTGCCCCTTGCTGGCAACAGATGGTACATAATTATGAGTCTATACCCAGGGACTAGCCTAGCATGGGCATGAGTCCCTTGTGATTGTCATCTTCATGTTTTCCATGTGTGGGTTGTATAGTAATTTGTTTTTTACTTCCTGCCAAAACCCTCAACATTATAGTACACTGCACATGCACTGATCCCTGGTGTGTCACTTCAAAACATCACTGGAGCTCTAACTCAGGGTAGCACAGAGACAAGCAAGAGAATGAATAAGGGCTCATCCCCCATTGAGAGGTTATACAAGCTGAGAATAGAACACAGATCTCTAATATGGCAGACAAGTCTAGGCCACTTAACCACACTGTCTGATAATTTTTTGTCCTTGGTTAGACTGTCTAAAATGGGGCTACTCCTACACATGTACCCACTATTTGTGTATTACACTTCCTGTTCTATTGGCTACTTCCTAGAGAAGAACCCTGCTGATGACACATTATGGAGGGAGGGGTTTGTTACAGATGCACATATTAGAATTTGTCTGGTTGTTTTTTAAAAACCTAGAACATTACAATTTTAAAAAAGAGTACAATTAAGATTGAAAGATCATTCACTCAAAAGTTAAGAATTGCCAGAACACAGATTGCCTCTTCATGGATGGCCGAAATAGAATGGTGGAAGGTGTGACAGTGTACCCCATAAAGGGGCTCATAAATGTATGTATAATATAACTGGAATAGGGTTTTGCTACATAGGCCATGTAACACATCTATGTAAAGGTTGTGATCTACTGGTTATGTTCACCCTAGTTGTATGCAGGCACCATTTGTGTGTTCAAAGTTATGAACATTGGCTGTATGATTGCTTGATTTCTAAGGGGCCTCAGTTAGAACATTTGATGACTTCTTGGGAAAGGAATGTGCAAATTAGGTGTTCAGTCAGGGGGCACTTAACAGACAAAAGAGCTTGGAAGACTCCAATCCACATTAGAAGTCTACCTGAGGACGTTCAAGGCAGCATGTGGGTAATGGCTGCTACCTGCAGTCCTGAGTCATGCATGGGCATGTGACCTGCCCATGTGATTCCGAATCTCCATTCTGTGACTGGATTCTACAGAGGGAGAGGAGGGGGTCTCCACCCACAAGAGACAGTCTATTTAAACCCGTGGGAGACCCCTCCATTTTGTCTTCAGCTGGCTAAAGAAGGAGCCTCTCCACCCCCCCAAGGTACTTGAAGGAAATTGGAACCAAAGACAGTAACTACAGGGGGTGTGAGTGATTGCTGGACCCAGGCTAAAAGAAGATTAGCCTGTAAAAGGGAACATTTTGGAACTGGTGAGGATCTTATCTGTATTTAGTGCAATTAGACATAGATTTGCGTATTTTATTTTATTTTGCTTGGTAACTTCTTTTGTTCTGTCTGTTACTACTTGAAATCACTTAAATCCTACTATCTGTATTTAATAAAATCACTTTCTACTTATTAATTAACTCAGAGTATGTATTAATACCTGGGGGAGCAAACAGCTGTGCATATCTCTCTATCAGTGTTATAGAGGGCGAACAATTTATGAGTTTACCCTGTATAAAGCTTATACAGGGTAAAACGGATTTATTTGGGTTTAGACCCCATTGGGAATTGGGCATCTGAGTGCTAAGGGCAAGCAGACTTCTGTGAGCTGTTCTCAGGTAAACCCTGCAGCTTTGGGACAGGTGGTTCAGACTCTGGTCTGTGTCTGGAGCAGATAGGTGTGTCTGGCTTCAGCAAGACTGAGTGCTGGAACTACCAGTAGCTGGCAGGGGAGAATAGAAACAGAGGTGGCCTTTGCACATCAGCTGGCAGCTCCCAAGTGGGTTTCTGTGAACCAACCCGTCACAGGGTGGCTAGGAGGCAGATGCATAGCTTAATGCCAGAAGAGACCATTAGATCATCAGTCTGTCCCCGCTTCAGTGCAGGCCATAGAATTTCACTCAGGGTAAGTCTACACTACAGTGCTACGTCGGCACAACTGCGCCACTGTAGTGCATATGGCAAAGACGCTATGCCAATGGGAGAGCGCTCTCCTATTGGCATAATTACTCCACCTTGGTGAGGTGGGGGAAGAGGCTTTTTCACACCCCTGAGTGACATAGGTTAGATTGACTTAAGCAGTAATGTAGACCTGCCCTCAGTCACCTCTGTGTTCAGACCAATAACTTGTGTTTGACTGAAGCAGGTGGGGAGAGAGGGAGTTATAATTACTTAATTTTAATACTTTTTCTATCTAGATGCCTCTTGAAAATGGTTTGTTTTGGTATGTTACCAGGAGTATTCTACTTCCAATTCCTAATGTAGCTGCAACTATTCTAGATAATTACATACTAAATACCATGCATTTTTACACATTTTTAAAGAATTACATGAATGTGAGAGAGACTTCTTCCTCACCCTGTCTCCGACGAGATGAATGATATTGACTGCATCTTCTACTACCTTCCTCTTCATTGTGGGTCATTGGTACAATCAGCAGTTTTGTTTCTGCAGCAGTTCCTTTTACCTAAAATATTGTCAGAACCAAAACTTAGCATAGGAAACCACACCACTACAATCCTTACAAAACCCATTCAATGCACCTCACTTCTGTCTTGCAGCAACCTGTCCTCATCCTTTCTGTAGTACATACTGCTTATACTGCATTTTATCAAATTATATGTTGGACTTCACATGTCTGAGGCATAAAGAGCTAGACCCAAACAAAAGCTCAGCTATGGCAATACAAGACATTCAAATAAGATCCTGATTAAATATCTATGCTTTACATTATGTTCTCTACTTGAAAGGAGGAGTCTCTCTCATTATTTTCTAAGAATCTGAAAGCATCTTGTAACACTCCAGTTATTTTGGGGGCTCTGATGCTTATTTTGTAGAGAGAGTTTTCTGAGGATGTCACTTTTCCCCCCCATATTGTAGACTTTTTATAACAATAATTCTTCTTACCTGATGGCAAGTTTTAGGTAAAATACAGGGTGCAAAATAAGGTTGCAGTTGTTGACAATCTTCTACACTTCCATGTACAAGAACAACATCATACATGGTTCCATCATAAATATACCGTGTACAGTAGGTTGGTACATCCATCACATAAGCATTAGGCAACTTTGTACACATCTTATATGACGAATCCTGCAATTAGAAGCCATGTAAGATGTATTATTTTTTCCATAAATAAGAACATAACATAAAAAGCCTTGTACTGTACATTTTTGAAACATTTGATTTGTCCAAAATAAATTATATTCCATAAGAGGAAAATCAAAATATGTAATTTAGCTATGTAGATATATTTTTTGAGAAAGGAATCGTGTCAGAACACACAAATAGAGATTCTCCTGTAACCTAAGGAAGAGCTGGCAACAGCGACACAATTTTCCTGCCTTTCAGTTTGAAAGTTTTACTTTTTCTTTTACTCCACATCTGAAACTTGATCTGGAAGGAGTACATAATTTTTGCCTAGAGCTAAAAATTTTGATTCGAGCCAGTCTTGCTGCAGGCTATCAGGCACAGAACCTCAAAGGTATTTAGGCTCCTAATTTCCATCCGGGCATCAGTGCTAGCTTTACCAGATGCAGTGGGACCAGGGTTCTCAAAAAAAAATGCACACAGCAGCATGAAGCTAGCCTTTCCGTGCACATTTTTTTTTATACAAGCAGATAGTGTACTGATCCCAGCATAGCAAAAATGGTCCCAACATGGCTGGATAAATATCCAGAAGTTCACATTTCTATCTGAACTATCCAAATTTAGGGTNGAACAACATCATACATGGTTCCATCATAAATATACCGTGTACAGTAGGTTGGTACATCCATCACATAAGCATTAGGCAACTTTGTACACATCTTATATGACGAATCCTGCAATTAGAAGCCATGTAAGATGTATTATTTTTTCCATAAATAAGAACATAACATAAAAAGCCTTGTACTGTACATTTTTGAAACATTTGATTTGTCCAAAATAAATTATATTCCATAAGAGGAAAATCAAAATATGTAATTTAGCTATGTAGATATATTTTTTGAGAAAGGAATCGTGTCAGAACACACAAATAGAGATTCTCCTGTAACCTAAGGAAGAGCTGGCAACAGCGACACAATTTTCCTGCCTTTCAGTTTGAAAGTTTTACTTTTTCTTTTACTCCACATCTGAAACTTGATCTGGAAGGAGTACATAATTTTTGCCTAGAGCTAAAAATTTTGATTCGAGCCAGTCTTGCTGCAGGCTATCAGGCACAGAACCTCAAAGGTATTTAGGCTCCTAATTTCCATCCGGGCATCAGTGCTAGCTTTACCAGATGCAGTGGGACCAGGGTTCTCAAAAAAAAATGCACACAGCAGCATGAAGCTAGCCTTTCCGTGCACATTTTTTTTTATACAAGCAGATAGTGTACTGATCCCAGCATAGCAAAAATGGTCCCAACATGGCTGGATAAATATCCAGAAGTTCACATTTCTATCTGAACTATCCAAATTTAGGGTGATCCCACCAACCTTCATTGTTCTCCATCCCTACATAGTCCAATCCTCTTCTTAGTCTAATCCCCTTCTTACAGAAAAGCCAGAAATCGCTTCCCTTGGTAACTCCCCTTTCAAATCTATCTGGTGGTGTCTTTTTTGGAGGGAAGGTCCACTGGCTTTCTAACCCGCTGAGGCCTCTGCGCAGGTGCGTGCACACCCCCAAAAAAACCCCAACCTTCTAGCCCAGGGGTAGGCAACCTATGGCACGCGTGCCGAAGGTGGCACGTGAGCTGATTTTCAGCGGCACTCAGACTGCCCGGGTCCTGGCCACTGGTCCAGGGGGCTCTGCATTTTAATTTAATTTTAAATGAAGCTTCTTAAACATTTTAAAAACCTTATTTACTTTACATACAACAATAGTTTAGTTATATATTATAGACTTATAGAAAGAGACCGTCTAAAAACATTAAAATGTATCACTGGCACGCGAAACCTTACATTAGAGTGAATAAATGAAGACTCGGCACACCACTTCTGAAAGGTTGCCGACCCCTGTTCTAGCCAGATGCTAGAAGGCTTATTCCATTCATTCTACAAACAGTACAGAAAAGTAGGAAATCATAATTTCAAAGAGTTTAATGCCAGAAGGAACCATTAGATCTCGTCTGACCTGCTGTATAACACGATAGAGGCTAGTAATTTTCACTCAGAGCCCCCATAGTATGCCCAAAGACTTTTAATTAGACTAAAATATTTCAGTCCTCAGGAGATTAAATTATGTCCACAGGCAGAGAACAGCAGAGAGACCAAGCTGTCACCAGTGCCAAGGGCTTGTGCAATGACAGGGAATTGATTAGGCAGGATGAACCCAGCTACTCCCAGCAGGTGAAAGGAAATTCTACCACAGCCCCAAATCTAGCAATCAATATGACTCTGTGAAAGTCACCAAGTGATTTCCCTTCCCTGAGAAAACCCCTATGGCAATTCGTATTAGTGGCTACTAGGGGGAAGCAGAAGCCACACTAAGAACAAAACCCTGAACTTTTCAACTATGTTTTTTCTGATCCCTTAAGCCAAAAGATGCTGGTTCCAAACTAGTTTTCACTGACCAAATAGTAAAAGCACAGGGTCTAGAACCACCAATCAAGTGTTAACACGGCAAGGGTCTCTATCTAAATATTTATAAAAAATCTGTACAACTTGTGTAAGTTAAAGTCTTTGTACCAAGGTGCAAGGCTCTCCTTTATTTTGCAAATAAAGCCTCTCTTTCCTTATCTCTGCCTATCTGTATTTGGCTCTCAGCGAGGCGGACCGAATATTTTGGTAATATATGAAGGAGACACACCAGCCAGGCATCTACAAAAAGAATTCTCTGTATCACCTCATAGGACAGGTCCACCCTTATCTGGTGTCCCATCTCCAGCTGTAACCAATCTCTGATGTTTCAGAGGAAGGTGGAAAATAGGCTACCCACCCCAACTCCCTGCTCTGCAATATAATTTTTTCCTGACCCCTGTAGGCAACAGCTGAAGAATGAGATTTTAATATATTCATTACCTTAATGCAGACCTGTATTGAGGGCAATGCAGGCAAACCTATTCTCCCTGTGGCCCACAAAGAACATGAATGAACAAGGGGACTCTCAGATTCACAGATTCCAAAGCCAGACAGGATGACTATTACTATCCACCCCAACCTCCTCATACTCCCCTCCCTTCCAGCTCCCCCACCTTGCATAAAATTTCAACACAGAGCCTTTGTAATCTGAGCAGGGGGCGGGAAGCATAGGCACCGACTTCCTGAGTTCCCAGGGGGTGCTTGAACCCCCTGCTCTGCCCGAAGCCCTGCCCCTTCCCCCAGGCTCCCACCCCCACCCTGCCTCTTCCTGCCCCCGCTCTTCCCCCTCCTCCCCAGTGCCTCCTGCATGCTGCTGAACAGCTGATTGGGGAGGCACTGGGAGGGCGGGGTGGAGCTGATCGGCGGGGCTTGCCGGTGGGTGGGAGGCACTGGGGGAAAAGGGGAGGAGCTGATCCACAGGGCTACCAGTGGGTGCCGAGCACCCACTTTTTTTCCCCATGGGTGCTTCAGGACTGGAGCACCCACAGAGTCGACGCCTATGGCGGGAAGCAACCTTCCATGAAACTATGCTGACTGGCCTTAATTAGAGGCTAAAAATATAATTCTTTGTTGATACAGTCCCGAATTAACCATTCCATTATTTTACTCAGGGTTGACATAAGTCTATAGTTCCCCAGATCATCTCATTTACCTATTTAAATATTGAAACTATGCTGGCAGTCCTTTGGAATTTCCTCAGTTTTCTTATTAATAAATATACACTATAGATTGCATTTTATGTTTTTTATTTTACCTGTAACCTTATGTTTCCAAACCCTTATTAATTCAAATAAAAGCAAGTATATCTCAAGTTCTGTTAAATAAACATCAGTTTGATTTTATTATAGACTGAGATGAAACCCGTGAACTGGGGTGCACTGCTTCCTCAGAGTCAGTGGATTGGTGTACATGGTGGGTCTCTAGCATATAAGTACTAAGCACTTGAGTGTAACAAACGGGTGTGTAAATTGCTAGCCTGTATTAGGAAAGAGTGGGGCTTGTAGACCCTCAAGCAGAACTTGTGTTGCCAAGTAGCTGGTAGTTGGCAAGGGTTTCCCCTGGCAAGCACAGACAAAATTCCCTCCTGCTGTGAACGGGTGGTGGTGATTCACCCCAGACAGCTCGGCTAACCCTGAAAAATGTCAAGCCCATGAACTCTCTTTGTACGGATCCCTGGACCACCAGAGAATCCTCCACTGGGTCTGGTGAGATGGGTGAGCTCCCTTTCTGTGCAAAAGGGGGCAGGCTGACATGCAGAAGATCCTTCCTGCAGAATGCTCTGTGTAGCAGGATTGGACTCCAAATGAATATATATTTGTCATTATTACAGCTACAGTAGATTATTTACCTGGTAAGCAAGGTTTTCCTTGCAAGTTTTGATAGTGATATCAAGAGCCAGTTTTAACCATATTTTATATTCCAAAGATGGGCATTCTAAAAAGTTATCAAAAACTTAGAACAAGTCATCCATAGAAATAAAACATGTCTGAAATAAAACCGCAATAAAATTAATTTCTATAACAGCACATCTCTTCCCCTCCACTTTTAAATGATTGAACAAAGAAATTATATTTTTAATTAATCAAACTAATTATTCAAACTATGCACTTTTTAAGGCAGGTTCCTGGTGATCTGTACCTGTCTTTAGAGCACTAGTATACTAGTAGTGCTATACAACTAATGAATAATAATAATTTACATAATTATAAGTTAATACAATCATGTATAATATGTTAATGCAATCCATTTGAATGAAAATTATGCTTTTCATTATTATATAGGGCATTACAGCAATGGACGCCTTACAAATGCATAATAATAACAAAGAGAGGAACCTTTTCAGATAAGAACTCTAAGACAGTTCCTGGTTTACTTTGATGGATGATAATGAGAAATTTCAACAAAAAAGTGACACCACACCATTTTTATTGCTGTTAGCTAGAGATGAGGTCATAAGTGTTTTCAATCACTGCATCTGATGAAGTGGGCTGTAGCCCACGAAAGCTTATGCTCAAATAAATTTGTTAGTCTCTAAGGTGCCACAAGTACTCCTGTTCTTTTTTCAATCACTTAGGTTGCAAAGACCTTTTAATGTTAAGCTTAAACTAAATGTCTTTGCAAAATTTAAAGTATTAGCTACCAGTTTGTGTTTGTATAGTGCCTAGAATAATAGTACTTTAGTGGCTGGAAGGGCTGGCTAAGGAATTCTACAACATTCATCAGATGAGACCTGGACTCCCTTTTCATGGCTGATAATTTGCCAAGACTATAGCCATCCTGATAGAGGAAGACTTATTGCTAAATGACCAACATAGAGGAAGGCATACTCCTTTCTTTATCAAGAACAATGAGGCTACCTCAGAGGCTTTACAGGCTTCAGCAGCTGTTATCTCTTTCACTTGAGCAATGACAACCAAGATTGCCTCTATCTGAAATAACCCGATCAGAAAATGGTACAGTCTGGGGGCACTGCTAGTATATATCACTATGCTGACTTATTTCGCTCATTCAGTAGACAATATAGGAATTGGGAAATCGTAACAATGTAGTTTACCCTAGCAATTATCTCAAAAGTGGACTTCGTATCATCAATTCACCTCAAGAAGGCATACTTTGAGTATACCACTAGTATCTGCACATAGGAAATGGGTTCATTTTGCCTACAATGGATACCACTTCCAGTACAAGTCAATACTCTTTGACCTGGTGTCCATTTGGGGGCATTCACAAACTGTGTTAACTACCATAGATTACCTCAGACAGGAAGGAACACAAAATCAGCAACTCCAAAAGACCCCAGATAAAGCCTTAGATGTCTGTCAGGGTTCCCTCCCCACTCTGAACTCTGGGGTACAGATGTGGGGACCCGCATGAAAGACTCCCTAAGCTTAGGTTAAAACTTCCCCAAGGCACAAATCCTTTCCTTGTCTTTGGATGGTATTGCTGCCACCACCAAGTGATTTAGACAAAAAATCCAGGAAAAAGGGCCATTTGGAGTCCCTGTTTCCCAAAAATATGCCCCCAAGCCCCTTCACCCCCTTTCCTGTGGAGGCTTGAGAATAATATACTAACCAATTGGTTACAAAGTGAGCACAGACCAAACCCCTGGGTTTTTAGGACACTGAAAATCAATCAGGTTCTTAAAAGAAGAATTTTATTAAAAAAAAAAAGTAAAAGAATCACACCTGCAAAATCAGGATGGAAGGTAACTTTACAGGATAAATAAAAAGATTTAAAAAACAGGATTCCCCTCTAGGCTTAGTTTCAAAGCTACAAAAAACAGGAATAAAACTCCCTCTTAGCATAGGGAAAATTCACAAGCTAAAACAAAAGATAATCTAATGCATTTCCTTGCCTTACTTAGAATTTCTGTAATTTTAGATGTATCCTTTCAGGTATCTTTTCAAGAGATGGTTTACATGCTTGGTCTCTCTCTCTCTCTCTATCCAGAGAGGGAACAAACAAAGAGAGCACAAACAAAACCTCTCTCCCCTTCTCCCCCACCCCCCAGATTTGAAAGTATCTTCTTTCCTTATTGGTCCTTTTGGTCAGGTGCCAACTAGGTTATTTGAGCTTCTTAACCCCTTACAGGTCAAGGAATTCTGTACCTCTGGCCAGAAAGGATTTTATGTTACTGCATACATAAAGGTTGGTACCCTTCCCTTTATATTTATGATAATGTCCATGATGGAAATTATGGTATCCTCCATAGAAACCATTCTGTGGACAAGATTTCACAGGGCCCTTTCTGAAACTTTCCCTAACTTTGACCTATCCATGCCAGCAATTTTCACTATCACTGCATGTTGTATACTTAATCTGTACAATGATTTAAGAATAGTTTAATAATTATATACATAACTTAAATGATCATATAAATTACTCTGTCTGCCATAGGCAGCTTGGTTCACAGTACTGCAAGATGCTACATGTATGTATCTAAAGTTATAAAAAGTAGTATTATTTGAGAAATAAAGCAGAGTTAAGGTTGTATGTACAAAATGCTGAATGCTTAATTGTTTAATTTTGACCTTCTCTTAATATATTAAATTTAATTTCCTAGGTTGTTTTGTAAGAAAAGAGATAGAAAAAAAGAAATTCCATTATGTGGAATTACTTGGCTAGACACTATGAGATTGTCTAATTCTACACACCCAACAAGGTCCATAAGAGGAGAGACCACCTTTCCTGTGTACGTTAACAAGTTTGCAAGAGATCTCTTTTCAACACCACTGGCTCAGCGCTTCTGAAAATTGGGCCACTTTTGTTTAAGAGACTAATTTTAAGCATCCAGGTTAGTACATTTTGGCCTTTAATTCTTAAACTTAGGGCCAAAATTTTCCAACTTGGAAGTCAATGGGAGCTATGGGCTATTTTGGTCTAAATCACTTTATTATAAATAGCAATGTAAAATTTATTAGAGATAGAAGAGCATTCTGATACAGATAAAGCTTAGTCATATTCACTGACCTGAACAGCAGTTTCACAGGTAACAGTATATTCCATTTCTCGCTTAGTTAGGCAGTTCAACTCTCCTATTATTGCTCCACTGACCAGGTAGTCAGTATGTGGCACTCGTGTAGGATCTCTCTGTTCATATACATCTTTATCAACTCCATAGCAGGGACTGGAACCAAAAAGCTGTTACATAATAAAAAAAAGACAAATAAAAATACATAGCTCAAAATGAAAAAAGTAATACAATGAAACAAAAGGAAGAGAGATCAGCCAGAAATTAAATATTAATTATAGCCTTTCACCAATAGTGAAATCCAAACATAAGTGAATATGACCAACACCTACATTGGTCCATAAATCCAGAAAAATATGACCTGGAAGGTCTGCTTAAATTTTTATTTTCCTCTGGAGTTATCAGAAATCAGATCAGCTTTTTTAACACTGCAATTTGCAGAGGTATTCTCTAGAAAGCAATGCCCATTGGAGCTGTCATAAACATACAGCTAAGGGTAGCATAAAATCCCTCCTTTACTTGTAAAGGGCTAAGAAGCTCAAATAACCCTGACCAAAAGGACCAATGAGCGGAGAAGATACTTTCAAATCTGTGGTGGAAGGTTTTTGTTTTGTCTCTCTTTGTTGTTCTCTCCGGGTCAGCGAGGAACCAGGGCAGGGAAAATACATCTCCTAAAGCCATACCTGAACTAATCATCTAGGATTACAAATTGTAAGTAATAGGAAGGAAATGCATCAGATTATCTTTTATTTTAGCTTGTGAATTTTCCCTATGCTAAGAGGGAGGTTTAGTCCTGTTTTTTTGTAACTTTAAAGTTTTGCCTAGAGGGGAATCCTCTGTGTTATAAATCTTATTAACCTGTAAAAATTACCTTCCATCCTGATTTTACAGAGGTGCTTCTTTTACTTTTTACTTTATAATAAAGTTCTGTTTTTAAGAATCTGATTGGGTTTTTAGTGTCCTAAAAACCCAAGGGTCTGGTCTGCGCTCACCTTGGTTACCTATTTGGTTGGTATATTATTCTGAAGCCTCCCCAAGAAAGGGGGTGAAGGGGCTTGGGAGGATATTTTGGGGAAATAGGAACTCCAAGTGGTCCTTTTTCCTGAATCTTTGTCTAACTCACTTGGTGGTGGCAGCATACCGTCCAAGGGCAAGGAAGAATTTGTGCCTTGGGGAAGTTTTTAACCTAAGCTTGTGGAATATAAGCTTAGGGGGCCTTTCATGCAGGTCCCCACATCTGTACCCCAGAGTTCAGAGTGGGGAGGGAACACTCACAGGAGCACTCAGCTCTCCTCCCCCAAGGCTCCAAGTGCTCAGAAAGTGAAGGTATAAAAATGGGTGGACCACACCAACCTCCTAAGTTCCTTCTACTGCCTCCACAAAAACAGTTAAGTTACTAGGCTTCCAAGGAAGAAGAGAAAGTGGGTGGGGGAGTGTGAATGTGCAAAGTCCATCTCAAAGAACTCCAGTTACTGGTAAATAATCTCCATTCCTTCTTCAAGTCGCCTCTGCACATTCCCACTCATAGAAGTTTAGCAAGAAGTACCCTCTCCTAGAAAGGTGAGATGAGGAACAGTTAAATAGTGATTCCAGTACTGCTTTGCCAAACTCTTCATCAGACTTTGAGGCCAGGTCAAGGCAATAATGTTTTGTGAATGTACATGGAGAACTCCGAGTGGCTATCTTATATATTTCTGTAACAGAATGTGTCTAAGGCAACCCATAAATGTTGTTGTCTTGGTCCAAGACCTAAGACCCTCTATCAAAGACATATTGGGTTTCTTATAAGATTCTTCAATGAAGAGTCTGATCCATTTTAAAAGGTGCTGTGCATGGTAACCTAGCATTTGTATGTTACAAACAAGTTAGAATCTTTCCTGTGTTCCTTTGACCTCTTTGGAGATAACAGAAGGCAAAAGCTCTTCTCCTCTTGTGTGTGCAGTCTAGCCCAACCTAGATAAGAGAGAAGTCTAAGCAAGAATGCCAACAGGTTAACTGATTGGTTCACATGGAAGTCAGTTATTGCTTTAGGCAAAAACTTAGACTGAGGGCATAAAAACAACTTTATCTTTGTGAAACACTGTGAAGGAAGGTCAGCCATAAGAGCCCGTAGCTCTCACATACTTTTAGCTGACGTTATGGCTATAATAAAAACTGTTTTGATGGATAGAGAACATACGGAATATTTTCCCGTGGGCTTGAAAGGAGTCCCTATTAATTGGGTGAGTACCAGAATACGATCTCAAATAGGAATCTGTTCTCTGATGGAAGGTCAAGTATTGATGTGATCCTTCAAAATCCTTTTAACCACAGAGTGGCTAAATAGTCTTTTGCTCTACTGGAACATGATGGGCAGAAATTGCTGCCAGATGTACTCCGACTGAAGAGATAGAGAAGCCTTGGGATTTTAGATATAATATATACTCAATTGTGGATGGAGTAATATTGTCATCTGCTCATGAGGAGAACCTTCTCCTTTTACGTGTATAACAGGAATATGTGGATTGTCTCCTGGAGTTCAGGAGTATTTTTGCACACCTTTTGAACAGTCCAACTCTACTGAAGACAAGGTCTGAAGGGCCAGGCTGTGAGATGGAACAAATGTGAGACTGGGTGCTGGATGTGACCTTTCTTTGCGTGAGGAGTTCTGAGTGATCAGGACAGTAACATAAGTTCCCTTTGACATTTTAAGTAGATCTGAGGATCATTGTTTCTAGGTTCATCTGTAGGCTATTAATATTACTTATGGCTTGGGTCTGTTGAATCTTCTTTAGGACTCTGGAATTTAGATGAACTGGGGGGGGGGGGAGAAGCATAAAGAAGTCTTTTTTACCCATTCAAGAAGAAATGTGTTTGATACATGTGTACTGTCCATCCCTGCCCTTGAGAAATACCTTTGGCATTTGGTCATGTGCTTCATGGCAAACAGGTCTAGCTTTGGATGATCTTATGGGAAGAAAATCCCGTCTACTAATGCATTTCAGAGACTACTCATGTTGGTCTTACTGATTCCTGCTCAGTGGGGCTTTTTTCTCTAGGTGAATAGCTATGGGTTAGATTTTGTGAGGTTTGCACCTCTCTGAATGTTTCATGGCTTTCTTGTATAATTGGCTTGAGTGGATATCCTCTGTTTGTTCAAATAAAACATTGCTGTCAGCACCTGCTCTACTCAATATTTTAGGAGAAGAAAAACCTCAAAGGCCCATTTCACTACTCTCAGTTCCAAATAATTTACATGAAGCTTCTGTTCTCAGAAGTTTCAATGGCTATAAATCCTGAGCCCCTGGCATCGTGCTCCCCAGCCAAGGTTGGAAGTGTCTGCGGTTACCATAGCAGATAGAGCTGGATGGTTTGAATGACATTTACTTCTTGTTGCCCACCAGTAAAAGGAATGAGTACCATTTTAGGCAGTAGAATCTCATGTGTATGCTGTCCACATTGGGTTTGTAATGGCTTGCCAACCAATGCTGTAGTGGTCTCATTCTTAACATTGTAAATTGGGGTTACATAGGTTGTTGATGGTGTGAGTCCCATCAGACTGAGGAAGAATAGAACTTGCTGAGACAAGTATTATCTCTTCTATTAGGAAAATCTTTCCTTAAGTAGATTCCAGAACTACCCAAATAAAAGTTATATTTTGGGTGGAGGTGGAGTGACACTTTTCTCAGTCGCTCAGTCCCCAGCTTTGGAACAGCCTACATGTTACTTCCATGGCCTCTGAGAGAGTTGCCTTTAACAATGCTCTTTTCAGGTGATTGTGTAAGTACAGGTAGACATGGATGCCCTGCCTCCTTAGATGAGCTGCTTCTTCAGAGAGGCATTTTGCATACCCAAGGTGCCATGGAAAAGCCTAATGGGATAACTTTGTATTGGTAGTGATCTTGTCCGATCATTAATTGCAAATACCTTCTGTAGGAACATCTGATGCCAATAAGTATCCCTTAGCTCAAGTGCCCCAAACCACTCATGAAAGGAAAGGTAAGGCACAACAGATGGTAGAGTGGTGCTCATGCAGAATTTGAATTTTCTGATGAATGATCTGAACTTCCTGAGATTCAGAACTGCACAAAGCCCTCTATTTTGGGGGTGGGCGAGAAATGAGGAAATATCTAGAAACATTTTCCCTGAAATTCCACAGAAGCTTTTTCCATTGCCCCCCCAGCTGGAGGAGTGATTGAACTTCAACTCTTAACAGATTCTCATGAGAAAAGTCCCTGAAAAGGGAAGGAGGCAGATGAGTTGAGCAGAGAGTGTGAAGAAAATTAAATGGTACATAGTCTAGAGAAATTCTCTCTAAAAACCACAGATCAGATGTTATTCTGACCCATCTATCTCCAATATTTGCTAAGTCATCTCCAACCTTAAGGGAAGGGTACAGTAGGTACAATTGGTTGTGGACTCCTGAACATCCCAACAAATCTGTGGCTTCAAGTGGTCTGTGTGTGGACTACGGCCTAAAAGCTTTTCTCTTCTGTTGGTTTGTGGCTGTTACTGAAATTGCCTATTCTGTGAAGGGTAAGTGGGCAGGGGCGACAGGTTTGTAGAAATGTTGGTGGTGCCCAGAACACCCAGAGCTCTGCCCCCCACCTGCCTAAGGCTCTGGGAGGGAGTTTGGGTGGGGGGAGGAGGTCTGGGGTGCAGGACCTGCGCTGGGGCAGGGGATTGGAGTGCAGGAGGGGTGCAGGCTCTGGGAGGGAGTTTGGGTGCTGGGTGCAGGCTCCGGGCTGGGAGTGCAGGAGGAGGGGGAGGGGTGCAGGCTCCAGGCTGGGGAAGGAGGTGGGGGTGCAGGCTCGGGGAGAGAGTTTGGGGGTGGGAGGGTGTGTGTGGGAAAGGGTGCAGGCCCTGGGACGGAGTTTGGGGACAGGAGGGGGTGTGTGGGAAAGGGGTGGGGGGTGCAGGCTCTGGGATAGGGTGTGTGGGGAGGTGCGGCACTTATCTGGGGCTCCTAGGCAGGATGGGCCAGGGGGCCTCCGTGCGCTGCTACCCCCAGGCACTGCCCCCACAGCTTCCTATTGGACACAGGGGCACTTGGGGAGGGAGTAGCATGTGTGGACACAGACCCGACTCACCCCACCCAGGGGCCACAGGGAGGGGCCGGCAGCTATGTGGAGTGAGCAGGCAGAAGCTGCTCAGCTCCGCTGCACAGCCGGTGGTGGGCAGGGGCCCCAGGGCCATGGCCCCGGGGGCTGCACGGGGGGGAGCGCCCGGGGGCGGAAGGCGGGGCCAAGGGAGAGACCCAGCCTCAAACAGTGCTGGAGCCGGACCCTGGGCCAGGAATATTCCTGGTGCCCAGGCACCACAGGCCCATAGAACTCGCTGCCTATGTAAGTGGGTTGAGTATTGTTGTCTCAAACCTGAAGGATGAAACACTGTAGCTCCTTCTGGGAAACTGTGACATCTACAAAGACCCAGCTGTTGATCTAGTGTCGTTGAGTTTCTCCTTAAACAGATTTCCTGGGTTAAGAACCTATCCTTGCAACAAAGCCCGTTGCCAACTCTGTCCACATATCTATTCAAGGGACACCATCATAGGACCTAATCACATCAGCCACACCATCAAAGGCTCATTCACCTGCACATCTACCAATGTGATATATGCCATCGTGTGCCAGTAATGCCCCTCTGCCAACTACAGACCTAAAAGTCGCAATTCTCCAACAAAAAACCCTCCAAAAACAGACTTCAACAAGAAACTGCAGAATTGGAATTAATTTGCAAACTGGACACCATTAAATTAGGCTTGAATAAAGACTGGGAGTGGATGGGTCATTACACAAAGTAAAAACTATTTCCCCATGCTAATTTTTCCCCTACTATTACTCACATCTTCTTGTCAACTGTTGGAAATGGGCCATCCTGATTATCACTACAAAAGTTTTTTTCTCCTGCTAATAGCCCACCTTAATTGATTAGTCTCATTATAGTTGGTATGACAACACCCATTTTTTCCATGTTCTCTGTGTACATATATCTTCCTCCTGTATTTTCCACTGCATGCATCCGATGAAGTGGGTTTTAGCCCACGAAAGCTTATGCCCAAATAAATTTGTTAGTCTCTAAGGTGCCACAAGTACTCCTCGTTCTTTAGACAAGTTAGATGTTTTCATCATAAACAAACTAGGGAAATGCAACCTAGATGGAGCTACTATAAGGTGGGTGCATAACTGGTTGGAAAACCATTCCCAGAGAGTAGTTATCAGTGGTTCACAGTCATGCTGGAAGGGCATATTGAGTGGGGTCCCGCAGGGATCAGTTCTGGGTCCAGTTCTGTTCAATATCTTCATCAATGATTTAGATAATGGCATAGAGAGTACCCTTATAAGGTTTGCAAATGATACCAAGCTGGGAAGGGTTGCAAGTGCTTTCGAGGATAGGATTAAAATTCATAATGATCTGGATAAACTGGAGAAATGGTCTGAAGTAAATAAGATGAAATTCAATAAGGACAAATGCAAAGTACTTCACTTAGGAAGGAACAATCAGTTGCACACTTACAAAATGGGAAATGACTGCCTAGAAAGGAGTACTCCAGAAAGGGATCTGGGGGTCATACTGGACCACAAGCTAAATATGAGTCAACAGTGTAACGTTGTTGCAAAAAAAGTGAACATCATTCTGGGATGTATCATCAGGAGTGTTGTAAGCAAGACATGAGAAGTAATTCCTCCGCTCTACTCCGTGCTGATTAGGCCTCAACTGGAGTATTGTGTCCAGTTCTGGGTGCCACATTTCAGGAAAGATGTGGACAAATTGGAGCAAGTCCAGAGAAGAGCAACAAAAATTATTAAAGGTCTAGAAAACATGACCTATGAGGGAAGATTGAAAAAATTGGGTTTGTTTAGTCTGGAAAAGAGAAAACTGAGAGGGGACATAACAGTTTTCAAGTACATAAAAGGTTGTTACAAGGAGGAGGGAGAAAAATTGTTCTCGTTAACCTCTGAGGATAGGACAAGAAGCAATGGGCTTAAATTGCAGCAAGGGAGGTTTAGGTTGGACATTAGGAAAAACTTCCTAACTGTCAGGGTGGTTAAGCACTGGAATAAATTGCCTAGGGGGGTTGTGGAATCTCCATCATTAGAGATTTTTAAGAGCAGGTTAGACAAACACCTGTCAGGGATGGTTTAGATAATACTTAGCCCCGCCACAAGTGCAGGGGACTGGACTAAATGACCCCGAGGTCCCTTCCAGTCCTATGATTCTATGTGATTTCAATCCTATATGGATAGCTATTCATAATTTGTGAATTCTCTGTTTTGACTCCATATTTTTGGGTCCTGATCAGATCTGCTAACGCAGACCTCTGCACCCCTATGTAGACTGTTTTCAGTTCATGGGGCTCCATGTGCGTGTAGGAGTCTTCCTGTGCAGATCTGATTTAAGTATAAGGGTCTAATACTTTGAATTCTCTCCCGCTAGAGGTTTGAGTTATGGACACATTGTCTCAATTTTAAAAAATTAACATTTTCACTAGTTACTTTCTTCTTTATTCTTTTAAATGTGCTGTTATTTTATATACAGATTTTTTTATTCTCGTGAAAAATCATTTTATAAAATCTATCAAATTAAAAGTTAATTCAGTTACCTATTTTTGTATATTATTTATTTTCTGACATTTGCTTCTACTCTAAAATAAATATTGTACCACTTACAGAAAAAAAAGTTTACTAAAGCTGGGAATCATGTAAAACCTTGGAACATATATCCCCCCGATAAGTATTTCTTTCTGGATATCAAAAAGAAATACCGATCAAATTCCTACAAAACTGAACTTTTGGGCCCATCTGTTTTACCATGAAATACCTCCTGTTGATTAATTCCATCAGTGGAACGTTCTGTTGTAAGCAATCTACATACTGTAGAATAGGGAACTGGCATAAAGAGATTTTGATTAATGCAATATAGTGGAAACTCAAATGTATTAATTAAATATAAATACATATACTTAAGAATAAAGTAAGTGGTATGCTATTCTCCAACATCTAGCATGGCACATGTTTGAAAAAGACCAACTTTTATGTACAGTAGATGATTAGAAGAATCTTTTATAGAATAATATAAGAAAGGACACCAATGCAGACAGCAGACAAGTGATTTTAAACAGATGTGAAATTCCCTCTATGTAGAAAATTATAGACACTGGTGATGACATTAGATGCATATGACTAATCACAGTTAATGCTTGCTGTTGTCAATTAGCCTGATTAGAACAAGCAATTTGAGCACAGGATGACATTACTTTAATTACTGTAAGCAGCTTGTTCATTTATTGAGTAGGATGCATTTGGAAAAAGGTTAGTCTATCCACAAATTAATCATAATCCTCTTTATTATTAGAATTCAGAAAAACAGAGAAAAAAAGACTTCAGCAAGCTAAAAGAAAATTTTAGGTGATGAAAGTCTGACAGCAATTTTAGTATTATTTTACTACTATTTTATTTTCTCTACTAAAGTGAACAAAAGCTATTGTGTGCTTTTTATCTGAAAGCTGTATAGAGTGGGAGACAAAATTACCAGCATTAGAGTTAAAGCCAAGACATTATGACCATTAGGGGGTAGCAATGCAAAAAAATCCTGTGAAGATGTACAGCAAAAATGAGACTACGGGTCTCTAGAGCAAAAATATAAAAGCAGTTAGAACTTATCTGGTGCTCTCTTATGAAGTACAGATCTGTTTATTTATGTCATAGGTATTTATTTTTAACATAAATTTGCACATGACAAGGGGGGCAGACATTTCTGAACACAGCCAAATGACTTTCAAAGACTATTCATAAATTAATTTGCAAAGTGCAAAAAGTCATTGTTCAATTATGATTACTCAAAAATGACAGCACATGAAAAAGAGCTGATGCTTTGAGACAGTTTCATGATCACCATCACATTGACTCAATCAAATTGCTACATGAGTGTTAAAATTAATTTTTAAATTTCAGAAAGCCTTAAACATTTTTTTTAAAAAGAGTGGGTCTTAATTTGACCGGGTTTTCTACCAACTGTTTATTTCACATGAGGAATTTTAGAAATACTAAAATGAAGGAAAAAACACCCTGAACCTAGCTTTTCCCCACCCCTGGTTAAACCTGATGGTAATTTAAACATAATGATAGAGGCCCCATTCTACCCTATTCAGGTTATTCCCACATTGCACAATCATAACTCTGCAGAATTTTCTTGTAAGCCTTCTGTTGCCAGGAACATCCACCGACTAAAATTGTGGCTCTTGAGGAACTACAGAGGTGAAGTTGACAGGCATGTTCGCTTGGTTTGTGTAGACTGAAATTTGTTTTCTGTGTTTATTTTCATGATGAATTTGTTACTGTTTTGACTGACAACAGTATCCTGGCACTATATTAGTCAATGTCAACCTAATGCCAGTCCTTTGAATAGGTCACTCTATAATGTCAGTTTTTCCTGATGCTCATGTAACCCACACACCTCCTGGGTGTGGTGTTCTGTCCCATCTAGTGGTATTGAGGCCACTTAGAGAGATAAAATGAGTCTGCTCTACAGCTTTAGCTAACAGCCAGGTGACTTTTAGCTCATGCTGTAGAGCAGGGGTCGGCAACCTTTCAGAAGTGGTGTGCAGAGTCTTCATTTATTCACTCTAATTTAAGGTTTCGCGTTCCAGTAATACATTTTAACGTTTTTAGAAGGTCTCTTTCTATAAGTCTATCAATAACTAAACTATTGTTGTATGTAAAGTAAATAAGGTTTTAAAAATGTTTAAGAAGCTTCATTTAAAATTAAATTAAAATGCAGAACCCCCCAGATCATGCGTGCCATAGGTTCCCTACCCCTGCTGTAGAGGCTCATGTACTAAGCTCCAGAGGCCACAGCTTCGATCCTGCCCGCCGACGACCGGGTTCTTTCGGCATTACATTCAGTCACCCATTATGCTGACATGGATGATCACAGCTACTCGGTTTCTTCACTCACACTCAGTCCCATTGTTTAGGAAACATACAGCACGATCATATTACCTTAATTCTGAATCTTCCCTCTATTTAATTAATGCTATTTTCCTTGACAACTTCTAAAATAAAATTTGAGTATGCATATGGTTTTGAGAGCACTTTGAAATATCAACTCTTAAACCAGATGTTTTGTTCTCATGACAAAACTTCCAGAAGGAGCCCCTACAGAAGCAGGAAGAGAGAACTAATGTGCCCAAGATAATAGCTTTCTGAGAATGTAAGGGCAAGACTTAAATTCACAGTACATAGATGTCTGTATATTAATCACAGACTTAGTGGCACTGAAGATGACATTTTAAAATAATATGAAATTTTCTATCAGTAAGTGTCAAATGGGTTAGATGAGAGATTAATAGCACTCCAGCTGCTACTCCTGCTAAGGGGAATAAGTCCCATAGCTATCTGCTTTATTGTTCCTCTGCTTTTCACGTAGTGCACATCTGCTGGGAAAAGGGTTGTTTTGAAAGAGAAGCTTGATTATTTTTAGAGTCATTTGGTTCTTCACAAAGGTATAGATAGTACTTTTGAGGCAATTAGTTGCTTTTGCAGGCTGCAGTTTAAATAACCATTTTAGTTTGAAGATTATATCTTACTAGAACTTCATATATGTATTTTATTAGTTTAATAATTGCTGAAGATATGCATACTGTTGCTGGCAGTTAGTGTACACTTTTTATGAGCTGAAATTTGGGTAAGACTGGAAGAAAAGAAGAAGTTACTCATCTTGTGCAGCAACGATGGTTCTTCAAGATGCGTGTCCCTAGGGGTGCTCCACTATAGGTTGTCTGTGTCCCTGCACTGCTGATCGGAGATTGGGCCCATACATGCACTGTCTCTCCTCATTCTGCGCCAGGAGGCTAGGCTGCACGCGCGGACTAACCGTCCTCACATCCTTCTCTACTGCAGAGTCATAATGAGAACTCCAAAGTAGAGGGGAGGAGGGTGGGTTGTGGAGCACCCATGGGGGGACACATCTTGAAGAATCATCGTTACTACACAAGGTGAGTAACTACTTCTTTGAGTAGTGTCCCTATGGGTGCTCCACTGTAGATGACTCCCGAGCAGTATCCCTTTTGGAGGGCTAGGACTTCGGAGTTGGGTCACTTAAGATGACAGTACTGTGGAGCCAAAGATGATATCGGAGGCAGAGTCTCTGGTGATCACATAGTGCTCTGCGAAAGTGTGGACCGATGCCCATGTCGCCACTCTACAGATCTCTGAGATATGGCCATCCTTGAAGAAGGCAACAAATGAGGAGATTAAGTCTGGAGGGGCCACGTTGCAAATTTGATAGTATCTCAGGGCTATACCCTGCAATGCTATCTCTAGCACCCAGCGGTCTGAGGTGACCCGTGACCAGGCCAAACAGTATGGACAGAGATGGTTGAGGAAAGAACCAGGTGGATCCGGGGAAATGACTGGGGTGTGAGACTTGAGCGCATCCTCAAAATGAGCGCTTCTGGCTCCTGGATGCTTTGCCAAACTGGACTGCACGGATGAGTGGGAGGAGGAAGGGAGACAATGACTAAATCTCATGTCTCTATCTCTTCTCCTTGCAGACCCCTGTCGAGGCTGCCAAGGCCTTGGTGGTGGGGGCAGCCAGAACTGCTTCTTTGCAGACTGCGGCATATCCATACCCGGAGAGCGAAGGGTGGCCCGAGTGTCCTTTAACCCATGCAGCCTTGCGTCCGTCTGCTCTGCAAAGAGTCTATTCCCATCAAATGGGAGATTCTGGATTGAGGTTTGCATTTCTGGGGAGAGGCCAGCAGTCTGAAGCCAGGAGCTATGCCTCATGACCACCGCTGTTGCGACCACCCTAGCTGCCAAGTGAGCCATATCCCACGCCATTTGAAGAGAGCACCTTGCTGCCACGGGACCCTCCTCCACCAGGGTGCCAAATTCATGGGCCAGATCTTGGGGGAGGGACTCCTTGAACTTACGGAGGAAGTCCTATAAGTTAAAACTGCATCTGCCCAAGGGAGCCTGGTGGTTCACCACCCAGAATTGCAGGCTGGCTGTCGAATAAATTTTCCTCCCAAAAAGGTCCAGTCTTTTGGCCTCTTTATTACTGGGGGTGCCCCTCTTGTCCTTTTTATTGCTGCAGAGATGACCAGCAAGCCTGGAAGTGGGTGGGTATATAGGTGTTCAAACCCTTTGGCTGGGACGAAGTACTTCTTTATGGCCCTTTTGCAGGTGGGAGGGATGGACAATGGAGTTTGACAGAGGGCCTTGGCAATTTTCAGGACCTCATCATGCATTGATAGTGCAACATGGGCAGGGGCAGAAGAGGAGAGCACATTGAATTTAGTGTCTGGCTGCTCAGCCATCTCCTTCACCTCTAGGCCCAAGTTCTCAGCCATCCGTTGAAGCAGGGCCTGGTGTTCTTTAAAATCGTCTGGCAGGCTGGCCCTCGAGGGTCCCGCTGCCCCCTTGTCCGGGGATGAAGATGACGATTGCACTGCCAGGGGAGGTCCCGGGGCATCATTCCCCATGGGGGAAGGGGATTTTTGGGGTGGGCACTGGCTCCTCTACCCCGACTTCTGATCGCATTTCCTACACCGAGCCCAGTGCTGCCGGTGCCAACTGTTGGTCTGTATAGAACATGCTTGCAATGTTGTCTGTCAGGACCCTTATTGTTTTTCCTCGTATAAGAGGAAGGAAATGTAGGCATGTGTTGCGGACCGCGTGTAATTCGAGTAGGTTGATGTGTAAATGTGTTTCCGTGGGGTACCACTTGCCTTGTATGTTGATTTAGATGAGCTCCCCGTCCGATCAGTGAGGCATCTGTTGTGATTTGTATGGATGATGGATCCTGATGAAACAGGATGCCTGAGCAAACATTTATTGGGTTTGTCCACCATCTTAGTGAATGTAGAACCTCTGGGGTTGGTGTGAGTCTTTTGTTTAGGCTGTGCTTTCATGGAATATATACTGAGCTCAGCCATCCTTGAAGGCAGCATATGTGTAGTCTGGCGTGTTTTACAACGAAAGTGGTGTCCTCCATATGTCCCAAAAATTGTAGGCAGGTGCATGAAGACACCCATGAGATCACCGATATGAGGGAGGTCATTGCTGTGTATCAGGGCATCGGCATGGGCGGCGGGTGACTCGCCAGCTCGAGGAGGCTAGCCCCAGCCCAAGGTGCCACCCCTCCTACCCAAGGCCCTGCCAGATCCCAGAGCCCCCCCGTCCCTGCAACTGCCAGCCACCCCACCCCCAGCACGCCAGGAGGGCAGGCGGTGCACGGCCCCCAGCCCCAGAGTGCCGGACAGGTGGGCAGCATGCGGCTCCCAGTGCCCCCAAGCACAGGGCAGACACTCCAGCACCAGCAGCCCCCTCCTGAGCGCCAGCCAGCACAGCCTCCGGCACTGAGCAGCCCCAGCCACCCCAAGTCCCCCCTAGCCCTAGTCCTCTTCCCTGAAAATGAGGAAACAGTTTGCCTGGGCTGGGGACAAGGGGGAACGGCAAGCAGGAGGGGGCCTTCTGGGCAGAGCACGGGTGGGGTCATGCCAGGCTGTTTGGGGAGGCATAGCTTCCCCCAGCCTATGACACACGCCACCCATGGGCATCGGCAGTGATGCTTTGGCCTCCACTGAGTCCAGGTGCGCTCCTACGAAGTCCAATTGTTGTACTGGAGTTAGGGTAGATTTCTGTGTGTTGATTTGTAGTCTTAGGGAGTGAAAAAGAGAGATGGTTTGTCAAGTAATGCGTAATGTTTCTGTCAGGGTAGGGTCTTTTAGCAGGCAATCGTCTAAGTATGGGAATATCAATATTCCCGTCTGTGCAAATGAGCAGCTACCACCGCTGGGTTTTGGTAAAGACTCGTGGAGCTGTCGACAGTCCGAATGGCAGTACTCTGTATTGGAAGTGATCTTGTCCCACTGTGAATAGTAGGAATTGTCTGTGAGCGAGATGGATGGTAATGTGAAAATACGCATCTTGTAGGTCGAGGGCTGAGAACTAGTCACCCTCTTCCAGCGCAGGGATGATAGAGTTCAATGTGACCATTTTGAATCTGTGGATACTGACAAATTTGTTGAGTTGTCTGAGATCTAGTATGGGTCACCAACCTCAGTTTTTCTTTTGAGTCAGGAAATAATGGGAATAAAATCCCTTCCCTCTGTGTTGTGGAACTTGTTCCATGGCCTCTAATTGTAGAAGGTGATTTACTTCTTGTCTTAATAGGTGCTTGTGAGAAGGGTCCCTAAAGAGGGACAGGGAAGGGGGGTGGGGGATAGAGATAAAGGGGATGGCATAACCCCTTCAAAGGCTCTCTAAAACCCAGTGGTCTGTGGTGATAGAGGCCCACATATGGTAAAATGGTTGAAGCCGATGACCAAAGATTTGGTTTGTTTGTTCAATTGGCACTGGTGGTCGGGGGAGGTTGGTCAGACCCTCGACCAACATTTCAAAATTGCGTCTTGTTTGGTGATGCTTGGGATGTTGCAGCCTGAGATTGGGTAGGGCAATGTCTCTGTGGTCTGTGCCTTTGACTTTGCTGTATGGCAGTGGTCCCTAACCTTTTTCATCTGGCGGGCGCCAGACGACGAACCATGGAGGACCGTGGCGGCGGACGAGCATCCGCCGAAATGCCGCCAAAAATCGGCGGCGATGCCTCTGGATGACGCTGCTTCTCGGCGGCATTTTGGCGGATGCTCATCCGCTGGACAGTATGCGGGCGCACTTAGACACCCCGGTGGGCGCTATGACGCCCGCGGGCATCGCGTTGGGGACCCCTGCTGTATGGTCTCTGCTGGCATTGAGACGTGCTGTCTCTGTTACAATTATAAGTCTGGTATCTGTGTCTCCTGGTAGGGGGTGTGTAGATCCTGAGGGTCCTCAGTGTGGCTCTAAAGTCTTCATGGAATGGAGGACCTCATCTGTCTTATCAGAGAAGAGCTTGTCCCTATTGAGGGAAGGTCTTCTATCTTGGTCTGGAGTTCCCTTGGGATACCAGATGAGTGCAATCAGGATGCTCTGCGCATGACGATGGTTGTCGCCGTCGTGCGTGCCGCTGTGTCTGCCACATCGAGGGATGCCTGGAGCGCTGCTCTAGCAATAAGTTGGTCTTTTTCCTCCGGAATTTCCTGGACAAAATCAGTTTTGTATAATTGTCGTGATTATAGTTAGTAATACTGTGTAATTGGCTGTGCAGAACTGAAGAGACGCAGAAGAGTAACTTTTTGCCCCAAGAGGTCCAGTCTCTTCTGATCTTTGTCTTGTGGTATGGATTTGAATTGAGGATGTTTGCCCCATTGGTTGACCGCATCCACCACTAAGGAGTTAGGTTGTGGGTGTGAAAAAAGGAAGTCCATGCGTTTATTTGGCACATAGTATTTCCTGTCCGTACGCTTATTGATTGGAGGGATGGTGGCAGTTGTTTGCCACGCCGTTTCTGCAGGTTCCATCAGAGTGTCATTTATGGGCAAAGCTATTTTTGTCATAGACAAAGTGTGTAGGATCTTGAGGAGTTGGTGTTGTGTCTCTGGTAACTCCTCAAGAGGAATATTTTGGCTCTGTGCAACCTGCCGGAATAACTCCTGAAAGTCATCTGTAGTAGAGGGAGGCGAGGGCATTACTGCCTCGTCAGGGGAAGAAGGAGGATTGTGATCAGAGGATATTTTGTGTTCTGTGGTCTCATCCCTGTCTTTTTCCACCTCCTCTGTCACCTCAGAGGGCTCGTGTACTGATGTCTTTGCAGACCATACAGGTTTACTGTGAGAAGTGGGAGGTCTGTGGAATTGAGACCTGTAGGCTGCCCATGGGTCCCACTGTGGCGATTGAAAGGGAAATGGCATGGGAGGGCACATCTATGGGTTAGCGAGCCATGGGGGCAGGTCCCATAGTCTATAATGAGGTTCCGTGCCTGCTGGGGAGGAGTGTCCAGATGAGAAAACTGCCTCCTCCGTGTCATCCTTGCCTCATCACTCAAAAAAGGTGGAGCATTGGGAGATTCTGGTTTGTCTGGTGCCATCGGTACTGGCAAGCAGGAGGTGCCAAGCAGTGGAGATCCAGGAGCGGAGGACGCTTCTATATCTGATGAGTGCATAAGGGGGATCGGTGCCATTGTATGCGGTGCTGTATCCTTCTGCGCCACCGCCTTGGGTGGAAGTGAGGCTGGTGCTTAACCTTTGTGTGTTGCCTTCTTTGGTGCCGTGGGCACCGGTCTTAGCGGTTCCACGGTCAGCGCCAATGAGCTCGGTGCTGGAGGGGGAGCCATCACAGGAGATTGAGGTTGCAGTGCCATGGAGGAGGAGGCCACTTTATACCTGCTACTTGACTCCTTTCTCCTGCCGGTAGAGGTCCCAGAGCGGACGGTGTCGGAGGTGTCTGGTGTGTCAAAGGTGCTCACTCTAGAAGAGGCCGTCACCGCGGGCGATGAGCTCTCCAGAGACCATTTCTTTTTTATGTTTCTCGGCTTGGTGGAGACATGGCCCTTTTCCTCAGTTTTGTAGAGGAGTTGGCACTTAGTCTGTCCATGGAGGATGCGCCCGAGGAGTCCCTTGTCGCAGGCTGTCCGGGGTCTAATGTAGGAGTGAGGGATTTCTCCATTAGAATAAGTTTCAGGCGAATATCCCTCTCTCTCCTTGCTCTAGCTATGAGATTGTTGCAGTAAGTGCACTTCTGCAGTATGTGCGACTCACCTAAGCATTGGCTGCATAAGGAGTGGCCATCAGAAACTGGTATTGCGTCCTTACACAAAGTACTTCTTTTAAAGCCTGGGGAGCCAGGCATATTTAAGGTGTTTCTTTGTTGTAAAAAAATGGGGGATGGGAAAATGAAAGGTTTATTTTAAACAGCTAATTAAGTTTAACTTATGCTAACTATAACTATACTAATTAAAGTAACAAATTATTAATAAACAAAAGGTAATAACTAGGCTATCTAACAATCTAATTTTTTGAAGGTTTTTAGTGACACTGCTAATGGACTCCGTCTCAAGCCGAGGACGGTTGAGAAGGAACTGAAGGGGTGGGGGGTGCGTGTGCTAGATGAGGCACCAGCAGTGTTGCAAGACTGCTACTGTGCACCCAACCAGACACTGCTACAGAAAATCTCCGATCAATGGTACTCGGACGCACCATCACCTGAAGTGGAGCTCCCACAGGGACATCACTCGAAGAAGAAGTGTAGAGATATCTTCAAAGGTGACCATTTGTTTTTCGTCGTGAGGCTGTTTAAATGTGTGCCCCACCCTATGAATGATGCATCGGTGGTAAGGAGCGGCAATGGTGACGTCTGCAAAAAGGGGATCCCTTTGCGCACATTGGCTGGGTCCTTCCACCAGACGAAGGAGTTTTTGATCCTGGTAAGGAGTGACAGGGGTTTGTCCAGCCTGTCCCTGTTTGGTCTGTAAACCAAACTAAACCATAATTGTAGGTATTGCATGTGGAGGCTGGCATGTGGTGTTACTGCTGTGCCCGCCTCTATATACCCCAACAGTTGGAGGCAGAGTCTGGCTGGTATTTGTGGACTATGTTGAGTCGTGTCAGTGAGTGAAATCATGGAGACGAACCTGTGTTGAGGTAGGAAGGCTTTGGCCTGTAAAGCGCCCAGGTCAGCCCCTATGAATTCCAGGCACTGCACCGCACCTCTGGGTGTTGATCTGTAAGCCCAGTTCTATAAACATGTGTATCGTGATGTTGATGGCTCAACAAACTCCTTGGAGCGATTGGGCTCTGAGGAGCCAATCGACCAGGTATGGGTAGGTCATTATCCCTTGCGAGCGTAAATGAGGAGAACTTTGAGAGAACTTTGGAAAATACTCTTGAGGCTGATGAGAGTCCAAAGAGGAAGACTCTGTACTGGTAATGGTCATGTCCCAGAGTGAATCTGAGAAATCGTTTGTAAGCCAGTAGGATTTAAATGTGAAAGTAGGCGTCCTGTAGGTCAAGGGTCAAAAACCAGTTTCCCTGTTCCGGTGATGGAACTGCTAAACAACCAGTGGGGCCACTGGACGATCGAGGTGCTAAAGGAGCACTCAAGGAGGATAAGGCCATTGCGGAGAAACTAAATGAATTCTTTGCATCGGTCTTCACTGCTGAGGATGTGAGGGAGATTCCGAAACCTGAGCTGTTCTTTTTAGGTGACAGATCTGAGGAACTGTCCCAGATTGAGGTATCATTAGAGGAGGTTTTGGAACATATTGATAAACAGCAATAAGTCAACCAGGACCAGATGGTATTCACCCAAGAGTTCTAAAGGAACTCAAATGTGAAATTGCAGAACTACTAACTGTAGTAGTAACTAGAGCTGGCCAGGCTGGAAGCAGAAGAGAAGGCAAAGGACCGCGAGTTTCAAATGAGGCTCAAAGAAGCAGAGGCAGCCAGGGAGGAAGCTGCTCACAAAAGAGCCGTGGAGTTAAAAGACAATGAAATGGAGGCACAAAAAGCTGTCCTGGAATTTAAAAACTGAGAAATACAGGCCCAAATTGAGACACACAAGCATGAACTGGCTGTAATGCAGTGGAAGAGACAAAACCCTTCAGCAGCTGGTTCCACTTCCCCAAAAATCCACAAATGGGAACGATTATGCCCGCAGTATGATGAATCCAGTGATACTGCTGAATATTTCATCACCTTTGAGAGACTGTGCACTCTCCATGCGAATCCTGAAGATCAAAAAATGACCACTTTAGTTGCAAAATTTACTGGGAGAGCTCTGGACATATTCAATAAGATGCCTATTGATGATGCTTCAAACTCTGGTAAATTTAAGGAACTGGTTTTGAAACAGTTTCAGATTACATCTGAAATCTACAGGGTTAAATTCAGGAGTTTTAAGAGGGGATCTGGATTGAGTAATGTGGCTTATGTAAATTAAATGAGAGATTTGTTAGACAAGTGGATGAGGGGAAAAGGCATTACAAGCTTGGAAGAAATGTGTGATTTGGTTACTCAGGAACAGTTCCTGAATATGTGCAGTGATGATGTAAAACAGTATTTGTGGGACAAAAAGGTGGATGTAGTGGGGGAATTAACTGGGTTTGCAGACTCTTACGAGCAGTCACAAGCTGCAATTAAACATAAACCACTGGCAGAGGGATACAGGGTTGGTGGAAAGCAGAATCACTGTTTTACCCCTGGGAAAAAGGAGGCTGGGCGTTCACCTCCCCATTCCCCTGTTACTCGTCCCAAGTCTCCTGTACAAGCAGAGGAGCCCAGAAGGTGCTATCATTGTAAGTCCACTGAGCACCTGAGGAATAACTGTCCTTGGCTGAGTGGAAACAGGCGGCAGGTAACACATGAAGATGCTGTTTCTCAGAGCACAGGGATATCCCAGGCTGCTGCCTCTTTCCACACACAATTTGTAAAGGTTGCTTCTACACAACCCAGCAGTGAGCATATGCATGCTGTTAAGCTTAATGGCAAAGTGCTCTGAGGATGGAGAGACACCAGTGCAGAAAAATGCAGGAGGGACCTGATCCAGGAGAAAGATTTGTTACCAGGAAAAAATGGCAGAATTAGAATTGGTGGGAGGTTACAAAGTCCTTGCACCTTTAGCTAAGGTACACATGGAAACTGGTGATTTGTAGGCTGAACTGACTGTTGCAGCGGTGGCACACAATTTTGCACGGTTTCTACTGGGGAATTATTTTTTTGATGTGTCGGAATCTGTCCCAGCGTTTGTTAGCAGCAAGAAGGAATCTGTGCTAAAAGCCCCAGGGGGGAGGCTGAAGTCACACGTGCTGCTGGGGGAATACGAGAGGGTCTCTAATTCCTCTGTGGAAGTGGAGAATGCAGCTTTGGGGGCAGCTGTAGTCGAAAGCAGTTCCGGCAGCCCCTGGGCTCAAGGCAGGTCCCTGCGCAAAGGGCTGGATAGAGCCAGCTCCTGTCCTGTGATAAATTTTTATTTATTTATTTATTTTTTAAGGAACCTGCTGAGACTTCTTAGATCAGGGGTGGGCACACTTTTTGGCCTAAGGGCCACATCTGGGTATAGAAATTGTATGGCGGGCCATGAATGCTCACAAAACTTGGGTTGGGGTGTGGGAGAGGGTGAGGGCTCTGGTTGGGGGTGCAGGCTCTGGGATGGGGCCAGAAATGAGTTCAGGGTGCAGGAGGGTGCTCCGGGATGGGGGGGTAGAGTGCGGGGTGGGGGGTGAGGGCTCTGGCTGGAGGTGCGGACTCTGGGGTGTAGGAGGGTGTGCTTGGCTGGGACTGAGGGGTTCTGAGGGTGGGAGGGGGATCGGGGCTGGGGCGGGGGGGGGGGGCGATGGGGGGGGGAGGGCTCGGGCGGGGGGGGCGGGCTCGGGGGGGGGGCTGGTGATGGGGGTTTTGGGGTGCAAGAGGGTGCTCCGGGCTGGGACTGGGGGGTTTGGAGGGTGGGAGGGGGATCGGGGTTGGGGTGCGGGGGGGGGGGGCGCAGGGGGGCCGGCTTGGGGCAGCGCTTACCTCAAGCAGCTCCCGGAAGCAGTGGCATGTCCCCCCTCTGGCTCCTATGCGGAGGCACAGCCAGGTGGCTCTGCTGCAGGCTGCCCCATCTGCAGGCACCGCCCCTGCAGCTCCCATTGACTGCCAGTGCCAGCCAATGGGAGCTGTGGGGGCGGCACTTGTGGTGGGGGCAGCGTGCAGACCAGAGCCCCCTGGCTGCCCCTATGCGTAGGAGCCAGAGGAGGAACATGCCGCTGCTTCCAGGAGCCATGCAGAGCAGCCCCTGATCCTGCTCTCCGGCTGGAGCACCAGAGTGGGGCAAGTCCCAGACCCCACTCCCCAGCGGGAGCTCGAGGGCCAGATTAAAATGGCTGGTGGGCCGGATCTGGCCCATAGTTTGCCCACCCCTGTCTTTGATCAAGTATCTGCAAAAGTACCCAACATTTCTTTGCATGAGAAAATACCTAAGACAAAACTCCCTGGCCTTATGAGAGGATGGAACATGTTCTTTTATTTGCAAAAACTTGTGAAGGCAACTTCTGCCTCAGTAAATTCTCATGAGAAGCTTTCCCTGAAAAAGGAAGTGGAGATGACAGGATATCATAATGACCTACTAAAGGATGTAGCCCTTCTCTATAATTTTAAGGACACAGTGTTATAAATTGATTAAGAAAAACATTATGATTTTTACATACAATGTTTAGAGGCTAAGGAAATTCTAGAGAGCATTTTAAGATTGTTCATTTGGTCAGATTTGAAGACCTCAGCAGTAGGAGAGCTCCTCAACCCTCAGGTGGAAAGGTGGCACAATCTATATACCCCTTAGAAGAGTGCTCCTTACCCAAGAACTGTTAGTACTAACTTCTAAGTAAGCAGAAAAACCCTGACTTCTGAAAGGGAACAACAACAAGACCAGCACTTGTAAGATTTGTTGGCAGATGGAAAAAATAGGAATTTAGCATGTAGAACCTATTGCATTTTTATAACCTTTCCACATCATTGAGCATGTATTGAAATGCACAGCCTCAACAAGACAAACTGCTATTAATTATTCCAGAGTTCACATGGCGGGTACACAATTCCAAGTTCTAGGAAGACAATTTAATTAAGGTGAACTTTGAAAATTTTCAAATAGAGTTTAAAGGGATAACTCCAGCATTTTCTTTCCCTTGAGACTACCAACTGGAAATTTCACAATACATTTTGAGCAGTAAACATAACTTACCTTTGTCATTCCAGAAATAATTAGGTGGATTCCTTGTGGCATTTCATGTTCCTCACATATAACGTCTCCATAGTCATAACAAAGGAGCCTTGCTTTTTTCTAAAAAACACAAGTAGATTCATTGTAAGTTTAAACAAAACAGTACAGAATGTATGGCACCTACCACACTTCTGAGCATTCAATGACAAAACAAAAAACATAATAGTAATGATGGATTTTTAGATTTTATTAGAATGTTTCAGAGTAGAGTTTTTTCCCCCAAACAATCACAAAATAAACAATGCAGGCCAATATTGTACTAACATTTATTGTCATTAAATTGCAACTTCCCTTCAGGAAAGTAATGGCAGAGGCCAAAACATGACAAATAAATATTGATAGTGATTATTTAAAGGAAGATGGTAGTTATATTCTAAAATAATTTTATCTTAAACATAGAAACCACCAAAAAAATCAACATCTTTTTAATTGCTAGGGGGTTATATAAGGCATAAGGAGAACACTTGAAGTGTAACAGATCTCTCATTAAGAGAACCCTATTTTCAAAGTAAAAAATCAAGTTACTTTTATACGGTTATTTTTTAGGGTCACAGGATACTCATACTAAAGAAAAAAGTACATTTTTGTTTAAGATGCATGATGGTGTTGCTATTGCCAGTTTCCAATGCAATAGCAACTTGTGCATATTTTTCAGAGTGGAGGATTTTTTCCAAGCAAATTAGAGTTCTGAATGAGTTTATTCTGAAACATTGAACAAATGTCACTGACAAAAAATAGCTTTGATAGCATCTACATTCATTCAACTTTTCATTCCAAATCCTGTTCTTTATACTGAACAGACATTATTCCACTAAACTAAGTTCCTGGTAAACACAGAACAAATTGTATTTGGCATAACATTTGAACATTTTGAACTTATAAACAAACAAACAAATGGTTTGCTTGATGAAATGAAAAACTGGAACACTTCAAGTGCCCTGAAAGAAATTCTTGGGACACTGGGGCTTCATGACTGTCCTGGTTAACTCAGGTTGTATGATCACCCTCTCTTTTACATTTTCATCAGAATTTATAATTTTTAGACAATCCTTATGAATGCTGAATAGGTGTTGTTGGTATGCGGGGGAGGGGGGCTTTTTGTTTGGCACTTTTCTGGCATACTCAGCTCTAGAAGCAGTCGCTGTAATCTGCACTCTTTACAAGTAAAAATTAAAAAAAATGTGCACCAAAAGAAACTGACTGCCGTGAAAGTTTCCATTTTAACCATGAGAAGTGTCTTGTTCTAAGTTGGGAACTGCCATATCCTTGAAAGGGTTCTAAATTGTGAGAACTCAAATATAACTAGCTTCCATCCCCTTCCTTTAATAGCAAGACCATTCCTTCCCTATCCTCTCTCTACTATGTCTCTTCCAACTTCCTCATCCTCTCCTAACCCTACAATGAGCACTGGAAAATCCTTTCCCCTTTCCAGTAAGCCAGCCACCCCATGCTGCTGACATCTCCTTGTTACCTTCCTGGATGCTCTCTGAGCACCATATCAGTTTCTCCAAATCCTATGTCTTTCCCCTGTATTGGTTCTCAACACGAGGAAGAGGTGAGGCATAGGCAGAAATGGGAAATAGGGCACAATAGGAGCGTTGACCTTGGAGAATCACTCTAGGACAAGGGTTCTGAAAATTTTCAATGTGGACACACCTTAATAGAGGGATTGTCTCATGGACACATTTCCCACTTATTCACAAGCATATAAAACCCCTGTGGCAACTAAAGCATTTGTTTATATGGAAAAGTAAGTTAAAGTAAGACAGTATTTAGGTATTTTAGCTGCCTTTAATGCAATATGTGGACATTTGTAGGAGTAGCTGGAAATGAGGAAAAGCACCAACTTGTGACTTGCCAGCTTTCCACAGACTTCCAACAAATTTAAGAGCTGCTGAACTAGACAAGAACATAATGCCAGTGTTCTGTGGGTTAAAATTAGAGCTGTTTATTTTCAGTGCATGTGTTCAGCAAAAAATGGTTCTTTACCTTACAGTAACTGTGGTTCTTCAAGATGTGTTGCCCATATGAATTCCATTCTTGGTGTACATGCACCCTATGTGTGCAAGATTGGATTCTTTTGGCCAGTAGTATCGGGCTGGGGCCATGGCTGCTAGATGTCCTTCCACCCAATATTCAAGGGCATAATGGGCCCCACTCAGTTCCTTCAACAATACAGTATACCAGAAGAGAAGGACTCTGTAGTAGTGGGAGAGGAAGAGGATGGGTTGTGGAATCCATGTGTACAACACATTTCAAAGAGCCACATTTACTATAAGATAGGTAACCATTATTTCTTCTTTGATTATCACAAATTGAGACAGTTTATACCAATTCAGGTAGTTCTGTTTGGAGAGGAGGTGTTATTAGTTATCCATGTGCATTTGGATGCTGGCAAATGAAAATAATTTCCACCTGAATAGATAGGCATTGTTCAGGTCTTTCTCCGTGGGTGTAGATTTGGGAGGTTCCTGCCACTTCAACTTCTCCTGGTCCATGGCTATGACTCTGATACTGGGTGAAGGGACTTGGTACCTTGTATCAGTTCTCTTGGAGGTGCTGGGTACTGAAGTCAGTGCTGAGAGAAAGTGGTCAGCAGATTTAGTGGGTACCACTGGTGCTCTCTTGATAGCTGGTACTGGGCACCAGAGGAAATCTTTCTAGGCCGTTGGCGCTTTGATACTGGAGTCCAAGATAAGTCGGATGTTTGATGATTTGTGTCTTGACTTGGCAGGTACCAGAGGAGGTGTCCTACGCCTCTGCTCAAGGCTGGAGCAATGCTCCTTTCTACCTCTATCAGAGGTAAGTGATGCCAAAATGAAGGCAGATGACTGGGGCCTCTTGGTGAGTATAGCCCAAGAGCTCAGGTGGAATGTCAGCTCACCAGGGTGCTCATGGAGAGGGACTGACCGGAAGCTTGAGGTGTAGCTGTGTCTTTCCTTCCAGTGTCTGAGGAAGCTTGCATTGAGTGCTCCAGGAGGAATAATTTTAGGTGGGCTTCTCTAGCTTTCTGAGTTCACTTAGAGAAGGAGCAATATATGGAATATTGTTCAGGAATCTATCCCTCTCCTAGACAAAAAAGGGGGGCCAACAGGGTGTCTGTCATTAAGTGACATTTACTAAAGCTTCACAAGAGCGCAGGCTTTGAATACAGGGGATTTCAGTTCTGCCATTTTGCTAAAGCCCCTGAATGGGGAAGGAAAGGTGTGTAGTCTAGTCTAAATCTAAATATCTGACTATAATTTTTTTGGGGGGGGAGCAGTCGTGCCAATGGGTAAAAACACTAATATACACTACTAATTAGCAACTAACTAGCTATTCTAAAGACTAACTAACACTAATTGTAGCACACTGTGCACAAAGATGCAGATGGACAATACTGAGGTTCAATTTTGCTGCAATGGGTGGTAAGAAGGAAATGAGGTACAACTGGGCTTGCTTTCCCCTTTATGTCCTTGGTTACAAAGGCACTTAGGATGCAATCGCAGCCCCAATGGACACTACTGGCCAAAAGAATCTGATTTTGCACATGGGGGTGTATGAGTACCAAGAGTGGAGTCTATATGGCCAATCACTCGAAGAACAATAATTATTTCTCCTATGCACCGCTGAGGGCAGGCTATAATAGTTTCTTTTTCTATAGCATTAGTTTGAAAAGTTTGAAATCTCCATTACAATGTATTGAATATACCTGCATACAAGACTGATTTGAGAGACCACATTTTCAAACATACATGCAGTAAGTATGCCTGGAAAAATGCAAGCACACCATAATTTCCTGCAATTTGGATAGACTGGATAATTGCCATAATAATAGGCAGTTGAACATACAACTACCTATTTTATAAGTTAGTTCTCATTTATATGTGCAAATACAATAGACCGCAAGTTCTATGCATTCATGTTTGAAAATTTTTCCCAAGAAAGGTGAAGCAAAGCAGGACAAAAGAAAGTTAGTGTATGGATGTAAAAGGGGCTTGATGCCTATTGCCGCTTCAGTTCCTTCCAACCACAGCAGCGAAAGAAAACGAACCTCTCCAGATCGCCTAGCAGTCTTCCTGCCATCTGATGCACATATTCATTGTCTGAAGTGCTTAGGGGAGGAATCAATCTCCGGTGTGTCGTTATTGACATAAACGGTGACTGTATAGATCATTGTTGCAACCAGGGTCCTATGGCTGCACCAGTTCTTGTACAGAGGAGGACAAGTGGGGTGACTATGGAAAGGTTGTAGTTTGCTGGTTATGATTGTGCTGTCTGTATGTGTGTATCATTTTTGTATTTGAAGTTATGAATATTGGCTATGTACTTGTTTGATTCTAAGTAGCCTCAGTGAAGCATTTGGTCAGCTTCTTGAGAAAAGACTATTCTCAGTAAGTGCCCAATCAAGAAACACTTAACTGACAATGGACTTTGGGAGACGCCAATCCACATCTGAGCTTTCCTGGGAATGTTCAAACTAACATTAACTATCGCCATATTTGGGGTCGGGAAGGAATTTTCCTCCGGGGTAGATTGGCAGAGGCCCTGGAGGTTTTTCGCCTTCCTCCGAGCATGGGGCAGGGGTCGTTTGCTAGAGGATTATCTGCTGCTTGAAGTCGCCAAATCAGGATTTGGGGACTTCAACAGCTGAGTCAAGGGTGAGAGTTATTTCAGGGGTGGGTGGGTCAACTTTTGTGGCCTGCATCATGCAGGAGGTCAGACTAGATGATCATAATGGTCCCTTCTGATCTCAAGTTCTATGATTCTATGAACATGTAAACAATGGCATCGGCCTGCAAAAAGCTGAATCATACATAGACATGTGACTTGCCCAGGTGGCTACAGACTCCATCTTGTTGTTGTGATTTTGCACAAGAGAACAAAGGGGTTTCCGCCCACAAGAGAGAGAATATAAAAGGCCCTGGAAACCCCTCCATTTTGTCTTCAGCTGGCTCAAAAGATAGCCTCTCCACCCCAAAGAGATGCCTGAAAGAAACTGGAACAAAGGATAGTAACTACGGGGGAGTGAGTGATTTCTGGACCCAGACTAGGAAGGAGTCTATCTAGTCTCTGAAAGAAGCTTATTGGAACATCTCTGAGGGTGAGATTTACCTGTATTTAGTTTCCTACTGTATTAGGTTTAGGCTTGCGTGTTTTAGTTTTATTTTGCTTGGTAATTTACTTTGTTCTGTCTGTTATTACTTGGAACCACTTAAATCCTACTTTTTATATTTAATAAAATCACTTTTTGCTTATTAATTAACCCAGAACAAGTAATTCATACCTGGGGGAGCAAACAGTTGTGCATCTCTCTCTATCAGTGCTATAGAGAGCGAGTAATTTATGAGTTTACCCTGTATAAGCTTTATACAGAGTAAAACAGATTTATTTGGGGTTTGGATCCCATTGGGAACTGGGTATCTGGGTGCTAGAGACAGGAGCGCTTTCTAGGCCATCTTCAGTTAAGTCTGCAGCTTTTGGGGGATGTGGTTCAGACCTGGGTCTGTGCTTGTAGCAGGCTAGCGTGTCTGGCTCAACAAGACAGGGTACTGAAGTCCCAAGCTGCCAGGGAAAAAGGGCTCAGAGGTAGTCTCAACACATCAGGTGGCAGTCCGAAGGGGGTTTCTGTGACCGAACCTGTCATACCCGGCACATTGTGCTATCTGTAGAATTCGCACCTCAGGCCCGCAAAGAGAGAAAATGGACTTCAGGCCCTTCTATTACAAGAGGTCTTGTCAGGTAAGCCTCTTTGATCTGATAGTTCTAAAGGATGCTGCTGCACTTGTCAGTGCAAGTTCCAAGAGTGGGAATATGCAGAGGACATTCAAACAACATTTTTGTAATTTTTTTTTTACACTTAAACTGAGGCAGGAGTGCAGGGTCACTCCTTACAGAGTAGGAATATTGGTTCCTATGCCAAACCTTCACCTAATATTATTATTATTACATAGCACCAGTTTCCCTAACATCCGCCTTCAACACCACCAGTACTAGAAAGGAGCACCATGCGGAGCCAAAGGAAAGGGGAAGCAGCCATGTCTTTGGAGAGGCAGTGAGAAGGGATGTGAAGGGGCTGGGAAAGGTCAGCAGGGATGTGTGTCAAATTGGAGGGGTAAGTGGTGATGTGCTAGGCACGGGAGGAGCCATCCATATGCCCCATATGACATCCCCATGTTCCACGGAAGGTGTTCAACTTTCCCAACAGAGGATAAAACAAAGGAACTAATATGTGACTATGGAACTTTTAAGAGCAGTGACAGCAGGAGACAATCTAGTTGCCACATCATCTACTAGTGAGATCTCCTGATACAAGTACACAGTTCTTCTCATGCCATTGACTCATTTCAAACAATAGAACTGCAGTATGCAAATTGGCCAAAGAGGGAGTGTTATGAGGCCTCAGAGGGACCTAGACAAATTAGAGGATTGGGCCAAAAGAAATCTGATGAGGTTTAACATGGACAAGTGCAGAGTCCTGCACTTAAGACAGAAAAATCCCATGCACTGCTGCAGATTAGGGACCTAATGGCTAGGCAGCAGTTCTGCAGAAAAGGACCAAGGGGTTACAGTGGATGAGAAGCTGGATATGAGTCAACAGTGTGCCCTGGTTGCCAAGAAGGCTAACAGCATTTTGGGATGTATAAGTAGGGGCACTGCCAGCAGATCGAGGGACGTGATCATTCCCCTCTATTCGACACTGGTGAGGCCTCATCTGGAGTACTGTGTCCAGTTTTGGGCCCCACACTACAAGAAGGATGTGGAAAAATTGGAAAGAGTCCAGCGGAGGGCAACAAAAATGATTAGGGGCTGGAGCACATGACTTACGAGGAGAGGCTGAGGGAACTGGAATTGTTTAGTCTGCAGAAGAGAAGAATGAGAGGGGATTTGATAGCTGCTTTCAACTACCTGAAAGGGGGTTCCAAAGAGGATGGATCTAGACTGTTCTCAGTGGTACCAGATGACAGAACAAGGAGTAATGGTCTCAAGTTGCAGTGGGGGAGGTTTAGGTTGGATATTAGGAAAAACTTTTTCACTAGGAGAGTGGTGAAGCACTGGAATGGGTTACCTAAGGAGGTGGTGGAATTTCCTTCCTTAGAGGTTTTTAAGGTCAGGCTTGACAAAGCCCTTGCTGGGATGATTTAGTTGGGGATTGGTCCTGCTTTGAGCAGGGGGTTGGACTAGATGACCTCCTGAGGTTCCTTCCAAACCTGATATTCTATGATTGATTATCTCTGATGTCCCAATGTCTCCATTTAAGAATGAGCTGAACTATTGAGCTGGCCCGGTCTATAATCATAACAATTCAATACACTGATTATTAATAATTTAGCTTAATTAGAACCTAATTTCTTCAGATATACATGACATTGCAATGGCATGAAATATAAGAAAAGTTCAAAGAGTCTGTTTTATTCCATTATTAACATCATTTGGGCCAAAAGAAAGGTCTGACAAGTGCTAAATTTCTTAAAAGAGCCCATTTTAAAATTATGTTTTAAGTCAAACTAATGAAGAGATTTACTTGTAAATTATCAGAAAATTAATTTAATATTCAAAGAATAAATGTGGTAAATTTGGGGAGGATATGCTGCATCCTTCGTACATAACAGAGGTTGAATCCCTTCTTTAAGTACCGCACTCAAGACAGCCATAACTATACAGTCAATATAAGCACCTCCATAATATTTGCCTTTTGAAAACAGAACATTATAAAGGATCTGGAACCATGTCAGCAAGCTAAACATTACCTGGAGGAACTTAATTTGGTTCTTTTCATTTTCTAACCAACTGATACGGTGTAAAACCTCCTCTACAGTAGGCAGTGCAATAGTAGATGGAAGAGTTCCAAGGTTTTTTTTTGTTTGCAGAATCATCTAAACAAGGGGAAAAAGAACCCATATGTAATCTACATGCATTAATTTCTCTTTGTTCTGAAGATAAACTCTTTAAGCGTGGATTATTCCTTACTGAACCTCTTCATTCGGAAACATTTTTTCCCCCTGTATAAGCCTCCATGTTATTCTGCCCTTTCTTAAATAGCTTTTATTATAGTACCAACACTTAGACCCCAAAACTAGAAAGATTTCCACAGGTGCTTAACTTTCCACACTATGAGTAGTCCCATTGAATTAAGTCTTTTCAGGACTGGGGCCCTACTTTGGCCTGGGTGGTTAACAACTGATATTTTCCACCATTTCATCATTTAAGTGGACTGGCTGATGGAGTGGGAAAGGACTGGATAAGGTCAAAGGCTTAAGTCATCCAAGCATGTCATAATACAGCTCTGCCACTGTTCTGCTGAGTGACCCTGGACAAGTCATTTCACCGATCTATGCCTCTGTTTCCCCATTTATAAAATGGAGTGTGACAAAGTTCCTCCTCTACCTTGGTGGGTCCTGCGCTTATTGGCGGATTTGCTCACCTCACAGATTCACCCTGTGAGTCAGGAACAGTCCAGAGACCTTCCCCTCTGGTAGAAACCACAGCCCAGGTCAATTCCTCCTGTGTTTGATCAGGAGTTGGGAGGTTTGGGGGGGAACCCGGGCCCACCCCCTACTCCGGATTCCAGCCCAGGGCCCTGTGGACTGCAGCTGTCTAGAGTGCCTCCTGGTACAGTTGCACAACAGCTACAACTCCCTGGGCTACTTCTCCATGGCCTCCTCCCAACACCTTCTTTGTCCTCACCACCGGACCTTCCTCCTGATGTCTGATAACGCTTGTACTTCTGTCCTCCAGCAGTACGCCTACTCACTCTTAGCTTCTTGCACACCTCTTGCGGCCAGTTCCTCACATGCACTTCCTCTCCTCTGGCTCCCCCTAACCTGACTGGAGTGAGTCCTTTTATAGCATCAGAGGGGCCTTAATTAGAGTCAGGTGCTTAACAGCCTCACCTGACTCTTAGCAGGTTAATTGGAGTCAGGTGTTCTCATTAGCCTGGAGCAGCACCTGCTCTGGTCACTCAGGGAACAGAAAACTGTTTATCCATTGGCCAGCATATCTCCCTTCGACTACTCTGCTGTTCCCAGCCTGTTCTGCTGGCCGGTTGCCCCCCTGGCTGCTGCTGTGGGGAGGACCCTGCTGGTGTGATCCTTAGAGGGGAGTGTGAGGCCCCTCTATTTCCATCATTTTTGGGGCCTCCCCTGGCTGGGTTGCTGCTGCCCTTGCTGCTGCCGCTGGAGCTGTTACTGCTCTGGAGCTGAGGAGGGAGTAGAGGAGGCCTTGTTTTGTGGAGGGGGTTTGTAACATCCTTGCTCCAGTGGTGGTAGGTGCCTTTGCTGTGGGGAGCTGGGGGAGTGGCCTGGGCCCCTCCCCCTGGTCCACCTGCTCCCCTACTGCCACCCCCACTGCCCCCTCCACCTGCCTTCTGGCTCTGTTCTCTGCTCCCTGGCCCAGCAGTTTGCTCTGCCCTTCTAACGATCCAGAGAATGTAGCGACAGCAAACAGGCATTTGGTTTGGTGTTTGAGATTCTCCGCCCCCCCCCCCCTTTTTTTTTCTTCATTTGATTCCTTCACTGATGCACACTTCCCCATGATGTCTTAGTTTTCCCTTCCTTTCCTTAGTGCAGGCGGAGGAGCCGGTTTCTTTTTCATCTTGTGCTGGAGTTGTGTTCCTTGTCTTCCTTTATCCCCTTCTGTTAGCGTCCCTCCACCCTGCTTTCAGCCTAGCGGGTGGGGTGTGGTAGCCCCCCCCTCCCCTCCCCTTCCTTCCATTTCCCTGCCCTAATGGCTGTCCCCTTCCCTCCCTTTCTGTGGTGGGTGATTCAGGGGGTGGGACTTACCTGGATGCCCCTGCAGCTCCCTTTCAGTCCCCTTCCCCACACCCTCCCTTGCGATGGCCACCTCGACTGTCGCTGTCGGGCTGCCTGCCATTGCTGCCATTGGGGCACCGGCGGGCACGGATGGGGGCTCCCGAGACTCTGTTGCTGCTGCCACGACCTCTGCCGCCTCCACTTCTGAGACCGCTCCCTCGGCCGGTGGGAAGGGCCGGGGGATGAAAAAGGGCAAGGGCCCTGCCCGGAAGGCGAAACCTTCCATGGCGCTGGATCCCTCTCCCGCTGTGGCCCTGTCAACGGCCACAGCTTCCCCTTCTCCCTTACCCATTGTTCCCTCCACCAGCACTGGGGGTGCTGCTTCCTTGGCCCCCAGAGCGTACGCCCGGGTGGCTGCCGCCTCTCCGCTCACTGCCTCGCCGTCTGCTCCAGCCGCCTCCCGGAATGCCACTCCTGGCGGCCGGGGGCCCCTTTCCCACCCTCACCAGGAGGTACGGCGTGCGTTGCCTCCTGGTGCCGGCCTCGCCCCACGTGGAAACCTACGTGCGGGCGTTGGCACGGGTGGTGGGGCCCACGGCCGTGGTGGCGGCCTCCAAGATGTTTGGGAAGGTGGTGTTCTTCCTGGCGTCGGAGGCCGCTGCCCAGGAGGCGGTGGAGAGGGGCTTGGCGGTGGGGGGCGTTCATGTCCCCCTTGAGCCTTTGGAGGACCCCGGCTTGGAGGGGCATCTGGGACCCCCATTACCCGGAAGGGCGTCGGCTCTACCATAGCCGGCGGCCCTGATCGCCCGGTCCCTGGGGTCGCCCCACCTCCATCTGTGACCATTGTCAACTCCGCTCGGGTCTCGGGGGAAGCCCCCCCGATGTGCCCAGATGAGCGTGCGGGCCCCGCCGCTGAGGTGGGTAGTAGACCGGGGCCCGCGGAGGAGAGGGTGGCAGGGTCGGTAGCAGGACTTAAGCGGGGCTTGCCTCGGGGGAGTTTGTTCCTTTCCCTGTTATCCTGCCCTCATCTTCCCTTACCCTCCTGTCATCGCCCTCGCTCCCAGGCCCTGACCCAGCTGGCCAGCCCCCCTTTTTGGGGAGCTGGGAGCTTGTGTGGGGGAGACGCCGCAAGCGGGGAGCATGGGCCCAGCACCCCCCCCCCCCGTTGATGAGGGGGACGGAACCCCTTGTAAAACTATGAAGGGGCCTTCCGTTTACTCCCCTGCTGACGTTCATCGTTTGGAGTCGGCCGAGGTCGCTGCAGCCGCAGAGGTGGGTAGTACCACCTCTCCAGTGGAGTCCCTCTCTGAGGGGGTTGCGAATGGTGCCCTCGCTGCCCCGTTGCCCTTTGTGCCCCCTGTAGGTGCCGCAATGGCTAGTGCCCCAGCTGCAGTCGAGGGGAAACCTGTAGAGGCGGGTGGGGACTTTGCTTCCATTTTTGATGAGATCGAGGCCCTGGGCTTGACCCCAACCACCGAGGGGGTGGATGCCCCCCTGTTAGAGGGCCTAGGTAAGGGCGATTGTAATCTGGCGCCCCCCCCTTCCCTTCCCTTCCCTCCGCCTCAGGTGGTTGCCTCCGTTTTTGCCCTGACCATCTGCCTGGCCGCGAATGGTAATCCGGCTGACGCCGCCATACCCATTGCGGCGACGGCCGACGCTGAGCGGCCGGGCTCTGAGCCCACAGGTGCCCTACCCCATGAGGCAGGGCCGCAGCTCTCGCCTCCTTCCAGCGCTGTAATTGTGGGTGCCTTGTTTAGTGGGGCACCTGAGCCTAGCGCTGCGGAGGCGTCCCACTCCCTTGTCGCCCCTTTAACTACCGTGTCGGGTCGAGAGGCACTGTGTCCCAGTGGCTTTGCTGCTCAGACCCTAGATTTTGTCCCCGTTCCCTGCCCTGACTCTGCTCCCGTCCTAGATTTGTGTCCTGTCCCTGTTCCAGCCCCTGTTCCTGTCCCCAACCCTTTTTCCTTCCCCACTCTCGTTGCTGCTGCCCCCGGGGTAACCTCATTTTCTTTTTCTGCAGGCCCCCGGGAGGCCGTTTTTGTTTTCCCCTCTCCTGGCCCATTCGGGGCTGCAGTTCTCCCTCCGCCATTGTCCCTAGGGCCGAGTGTTGTGTCGGGTGGTGCGGCGCCGAAGGGACGGGCTCCGCGGCGGGGCTCTGATCCCTGCGTGCCCGTCTCAATGAGCCACGAGGCTGGTAGGGGAGTCCAAACGGGGGATGCCCCGGGGTTCGTGACCCCGGTCCCTGCTGCGCATCCGGCCCGGCGAGAGCGTGCTTCTTTCGGCAGGCGCCCGCCTTCCTCGGTACTTTGGATCCTCGCGACTGCCTGGTCCTGGGCGGAGACTTCAACTGCACCCTCGAGGAGCGGGACCGCACGGGGATCGAGCCGAACCCGGCCGCTGCAGACGTCCTCAGGGAGATCGTAGTCCATCACTCCCTGGTGGACGTCTGGCGCGACCACCACCCGGACGACTCTACGTTCACTTTTGTCCAGGTGGAGGAACAACGGTCGAGCCACTCCCGGTTGGATCGCATTTATTTCTCTCGATCTCATCTTTCGCAGGCCTACTCTTCCAGCGTTCGGCCGGCCCCGTTCTCGGACCACCACTTGGTGGCCGTGACGGCCTCTCTTTCTTCAGAGAGGCCAGGGCCGGCCTATTGGCATTTCAATAACAGCCTGCTGGAGGATGTGGGATTTGTGGCGTCCTTCCGGGAGTTTTGGCTGGCCTGGCGGGAACAGAGGCGTGCCTTTCTCTCAGCGCGGCGGTGGTGGGATTTGGGGAAGGTGCGCGCCCGGCTCTTCTGCCGTAGCCACACCCGGGGCGCCAGCCGGCGGAGGAATGTGGTGATAGAGCAGCTGGAGCGGGAGGTATTGGAACTGGAGAGGCGTCTGGCCGCCAGCCCCAGAGATCCGCCCCTCTGGAGCATGCCGGGAGAAGCGGGAGGAGCTCCGGGCCCTCGACAATCTTCGGGCCCGGGGTGCTTTCGTACGATCCCACATCCATCTCCTGCGGGAGATGGATCGCGGCTCCCGCTTCTTCTATGCCCTGGAGAAGAAGAGGGGGGCAAAAAACCATGTCCTCTGCCTCTTGGCAGAGGACGGTACCCCCCTCACGGATCCGGTGGAGATGCGCGAGAGGGCCAGGGCCTTCTACGCTGGCCTTTTCTCCCCGGATCCAACCGACGCCGATGCCTGCGGAGTGCTTTGGGATGGACTCCCAACGGTCAGCATGGGCGACCGGGACCGGCCGGAGCTGCCTCTCACTCTGGCCGAGTTCTTGGAAGCCCTCCGTCTCATGCCCACCAATAAAGCTCCGGGCATGGACGGGCTGACCGTGGAGTTCTACCGCGTGTTCTGGGACGTCCTTGGCCCGGACCTTGCCACCGTCTGGGCCGAGTCCTTGGAGAGCGGGGTCCTCCCTCTGTCGTGCAGGCGAGCGGTGCTCACCTTATTGCCGAAGAAGGGGGACCTCCGTGATCTTAGGAATTGGCGTCCCGTCTCGCTCCTCAGCACGGACTATAAGGTCATGGCGAAGGCCATCTCGCTGCGGCTGCGGTCCGTGCTGGCGGACGTGGTCCATCCAGACCAGACGTACACCGTCCCGGGCTGTACCATCTTCGACAATCTTTATCTGGTCCGGGATCTCTTGGAGCTTGTGTGTAGGGATGGTCTGTCGTTCGCCCTCCTGTCCCTGGATCAGGAGAAGGCGTTCGACCAGGTGGACCACGGGTATCTCCTGGGCACTCTGCGGGCGTTCGGCTTCGGACCCCGGTTTGTGGGGTTTCTCCAGGTGCTGTACACGCCTCCCCAGAGTGTTTGGTCAGGCTCAACTGGACCCTGACTGCACCTATCAGCTTCGGGCGAGGGGTGCGTCAAGGCTGCCCGCTGTCGGGTCAGCTGTACACTCTGGCCATTGCGCCCTTCCTTCGTCTCCTTCGTAAGAGGTTGACGGGGTTGGTGCTACATGAGCCGGAGGTGCGGCTGGTCCTGGCAGCGTACGCCGATGACGTGCTACTTGTGGTCCAGGACCCGGATGACCTGGTGCGGGTGGAGGCTTGTCAAGCCGTTTATTCGGCGGCCTCCTCCGCCCGGGTCAACTGGGTCAAGAGCTCTGGCCTGGTGGTCGGGGCCGGGTGGTGGGCGAGCCCCCTCTCACACGCGCTTCAAGCCATCCGGTGGAGCGCGGATCCGCTGCTCTATCTTGGTGTTTATCTTTCTGCCACGCATCCATCTCCGCCGGAGAACTGGCACTGTTTAGAGGGCAGGGTGACTGGGCGGTTGCGGAGCTGGACAGGACTGCTCCGGTGTCTCTCCCTTCGGGGGAGAGCACTGGTGCTCAACCAACTGGTCCTGTCCATGCTCTGGCACCGACTCAACACCCTGTGCCCATCCCCGGCGTTCCTGGCCAATATCCAGAGGCTGGTTCTGGAGTTTTTTTGGCCGGGACTGCACTGGGTCTCTGCAGGGGTTCTCCATCTCCCCCTGGAGGAGGGAGGTCAGGGCCTGACGTGTATGCGCACGGAGGTCCATGTCTTCCGCCTCCAGGCCCTGAAGAGACTCCTTTATAGTGCAGGTGGCTCGGCATGGAGCATATTGGCGCACACCTTCCTCCGCCGCCTGCGAGGGCTCCGATACGACTGGCAGCTCTTTTTTCTGCATCCGAGAGGTCTTCCGCGAGACCTCTCCGAGCTGCCGGTCTTCTACCAGGACCTCCTCCGGATCTGGAGGCTGGTTTCAGCGACCAGGTCCTTTGTGGCCACCGAGGGGGGAGATCTCCTCGCGGAGCCCCTGCTACACAATCCCCATCTTCGTGTGCAGGTGGCGGAGTCCTCCTTGGTGTGCTGGAGATTGGTCCTGGCGGGAGTCACCAAGATCGGAGACCTCCTGGACTACAACCTGGGGGGACTGGGTGGATCCCCAGGCGCTTGGTTGGCGCATGGGGCTCTCCACCCTTACGACCCCCCGGCGCGTACTTCAGGAGGTGGAAGCAGCCCTGCCTCCCGCGGCTCGGTTTTTCCTCGAGCGGGTCCTGCGAGAGGGTGCGCCCCGCCCGCCCCTTACTCCAGGCCCTCTGGATCTTTTCATCGGCCCCCTGTCCCGTGAGCCTTCCCAGCCTCCCTCCCTTCATACTTCCAGCCGGCTGCATGTTTTGCAGCCGGTTTGTTTCCAAACCGCGCCAAGGGACCATCTGTACACGCTCGTGCTGCACACGCTTCATTACCGCACCCTCGTGTCCCGCCCAGATACTAAGTGGCGGGACCTTCTACCAGCAGTGGAGGGTGGGGAACCCCGGTGGGCTAGCTTCTATTCCACCTTAGTCCCGCGGCCCACCGGGGACGTCAGCTGGCGGCTCCTGCATGGAGCTGTAAGCACGGGCGTGTACTTGGCGTGGTTTACCACTGTCCCTGAAGCCTGTCCCTTCTGTGGCGTGAGGGAGACCCTGGCGCACGCGTACCTTCAGTGCGCCAGGGTGCAGGCCCTTTTTCGGCTCCTCCAGAACCTTTTATTGAGGTTCTGGCTGCACTTCTCCCCACAGTTATTTCTTTATGCACACCCGATCTGAGGCCTCACGAAGTCGCGGGACCACCTCGTCAACCTCCTCCTAGCCATGGCCAAGGTGGCCATTCGTAACACCAGGGAGAGGAGGTTGGCAGAGGGGAGGGCCTGCGACTGTGGGGCCATTTTTCGTTCTTTCATCCGTTCACGTATCCGGGCAGAGTTCCTCTGGGCAGCGTCCGCTGGCTCTCTCAATGTTTTCGAGGAGCAGTGGGCGCAGTCCGGGGTTCTCTGCTCGGTGTCCCTTTCTGGTTCCTTAGTTTTGGCCCTTTGACCCCCACGCCTGTTCCTGTTTTTGCCTTTGTTGTCCCCCGAACTCAGTTGGGTTCCAGGTTTAGTAGCCCCTCCCTAGGCTGGGGGAGGGGCTTTCAGCAGTGGGCGAGCTAGCGCTCGCCCACATCCCGGTACCCAAAAGGACTACTCTGCTGTTCCCAACCGGTCTGGGTCTATCACAGGAGATATTGACAAGTTACAGTACAGTTACTGTGTACAGTAATAGGAGTTTTTAAAGATATGTTGCCCACATGCACATTCTACTATCAGTGTGCATGTGACTCTCTGCACTCGAGTTTGGAGTCTTTTGGCCAGAAATGTCTGTTTGGTATGCATGGGCCTGCAGCTCTTTGTGCTCCTCAGCAAGTGCATAAAAGAGCAGAGTGAGCCAACTGTCTTCAATTTCCTCTCAACCACAGAATCCCAGGTTTGTTTGTTTTTCCTCCCCAGAGAACTCTGAGGCAGAAGGGATGGAGGGCAGGTCGTAGAGTGTGCATTTGGACAACACATCTCAAAGAATTACAGTTATTGTGTAAGGTAAGTAATTTCTCATTCTCCTTTGAATGATTCTCCATATGAACATTCCAGTGTTGGTGACTCCCAAACAGTTGACCAGTACATTGGAGGTGGGAGCTTGGAGTTAAAAATTAATGACCGGAGCACAGCCTCGCCAAATGTGGCATCTGACCTGGAGGCTTTGGTAAGCGCACAGTGCTTAGTGAATGTATGAATAGATCTCCAGGTCACTGTCTTCCATATAACTGGGATAGATACATTCTTTAGTGCAGCTATGGAGGCTACTTGAGCTCTCAATAGAATCAGCTTTAATGACAGTAGATGGGTCCTTCTTTGTAGTCTCATAGCAAGTCTTCACACAGTCTGATCCAATTCAATAAATGTTGGGAGGATATGGCTTTGCCTTTCATCCTCTCTACAATAGCCACAAACGATATGTTTACACTGTACGCTAAGCCCGGGCTCTGATTCAAGTTTGAGCCCAAGCCCTCTTTCCATCCACACAGAAATCCATCAGATTTGGGTCAGCAAACCTTTAAGATCTGGGTCCTAGGACCCTGTTAGGGGACTGCATCAGAGCCTAATCCCACTCTGACTCAGGTGCAAGCCTTGTCATTTTTCAGTGTGGATACAGCTCAAGCTGCAGACTCAAGTCAGGTAGTTGTGTAATGCAGTATGCATACAGCTGAGACCCAGGTCCAAAAACTGTAAACCTAGGTTTACAATATAGTGTGGATACTCAAATGCAGGCTTAGAAATACTGAGTCCACAAGCTCAGGTATGGCAGACCTAGGTTTACAATGCAATGTAGATGTACTCAAAGAGTTTTGGTGAAGATCTGGAGCTTTGTTCTTTGGAGGTAGAATGCCAGGGTTCTTCTGACATCCAAAGTGTGAAAAGCTGCCTCTGTTTTATTAGAGTGAGATCTATGGAAGAACACAGGTAAGTGAATTGATTCAGATGGAATTCCTTGACCTTTGATAAAAACTTGAGGTATGTTCTTAACAATATCTTGTCTGGGTAGAAAAATGTACAAGGAGGATCAGCCATCAGTGCTTACATCTCTCTTACCCTCCTTGCTGAGATAATTGCTACAGAGAATGATGTTTTCAGTGACAAGTATGGAAAAGAACTCTTAGCCATCAGTTCAAAGCTATGGCCCATGAGAACCAGGTTGAGATTGCATGGAGGGATAGGGTCCCTGATAAACGGAAACACTCTTATTAGGCCCTTTAGAAATGTTATGACTGTTGGGTGAGAAAAGATATTGACCCTCTATGCATACATGACGTGCTGAGTTTGCTGTCATGTGTACTTTTACTTAGCTCAGTGATAGGATAGTGTGTTTCAGTTCTAACAAGTAGTCTAGAATTGTCAGTATTGAGACTTCCTGAGGGTTCAGGGATTTCTGATGACACCAGTGAGAAAACCTTGTCCATTTTGCCTGGTAAGGTTGTTTCAGAGTCCTTCCCACTATTAACTGTAGGCGCCGACTTCTGCTGGCGCCGGTGGGTGCTCGACTCACCTCTGCCCCGGGCTCTGCCCCCACTCCACTCCTGCCCCGTGCCCATTCCAACCCCTTCCCCAAAGTCCCTGCCCCAACTCTGCCCCCTCTCTGCCACTATTCCAACCCCTTCCCCAAATCCCCGCCCCGGCCCCGCCTCTTCCCTGCCTCCTCCCCTGAGTGCACCGCATTCCTGCTCCTCCCCCCCCCCCTTCCTTCCCTCCCAGAGCTTGTTACACCATGTGTTTTGCGGCAGCAAGTGCTGGGAGGAGAAGCGGGACACGGCGTGCTCAGGGGAGGAGGTGGAGGCGAGGTGAGGTGGGGAGCCCCGAAGCACCCATTAAGTCGGCGCCTATGCTGTTAACTAGGTGGTCTTGAACAGGAGAGGAACAGAGTCATTTTATACTCAACATCCATCCAAGAGCCAGGCTGTGCGATTAAGGGAATTCAGGGCTGGGTGTAGGATCTTCTCCTTGACAGATGATAATAGGTCTGTCACCGGAGGTAGAGCCCTGGGTTGGGAAGCTGAGAACCTCAGGATGTTGGGAGTCACGACCGGGGCTTGAGTGGTCAGACTTACTGGCTGGAGCAGTGACTGTCATGCCTAGTGGTCAGAGAGTGATGGTCAGAAGCCAGGAATAGCACTGAAGATCAGAGTCAGGAACCAGTAGTCACAGCCATGGGTCAGAAGTCCAAGAGCAAGCCGAGGGGCAGGTTTGTCACTACAACTGGCAGGGATATCTACCTTGTTGTAAGGACAGTTCCTGGAACTGCTCTTGGGCCTACATAGGGTGCCTTAACTCATGAGGACTTCTCTGGAGAAGCTGGATCCTTGTAGCCATGATAACCTGTGCATCACCAAAGCCATGGCCAGGGAACAAGAGGCTGAATCTAATTCAGCTTGCAGGCCAGTTTTAGCTAACAAATGCCTGCAGCAACCAAGGATGAGAACTCCTCGCAGGAGTCTGACAGCAACTTGTCATTGAAGACCAAGAGTTATTCAAAGATATGGAAATTACATCTTGCCATCAGAGGTTGCTAATTAGCTAGCAGCAATTGGAGGCTTGCAGAAAAATAGTGTTTTCTGCAGAATAAATCTCATCTCTTCAGCTTCTTTTCTTTTGGTGGTGTTCTCTTCTGTCTCACTTCTGGGTGGAACTTGGTATTTTCTGCCCACCTTTCTAGACATGGATATACTTGTAACTGGGGTCTCTCATAGCAATTGGAACAGATCCATCAATTATAGGCAAGCTTAGCCTATCTAGAGGTAGACTGGAGGAAGACTCTAGATAGGCTACCTACTAAGAGAAGTAGACTGCAAAAATCCACAAGTTGCTGCTATTTTTTTCAGGAGGTCTTAAAAATCCTTTAAATCATTCAATTGTGGGGCCATGGGAGGCACCACTGCCTCATCTGAAAGTGATAAGATGGCTGGTCCTGCAGGGTCTACTGTGAGAAGTGCTGTTTCCTCTTCCTCATGATTAGGGGAGACCTGAGCTGGTAGACATTTAGTTGCCACCTGCATAGCTGTAGCCATGGCTGAAGGAGTTTTAGGCATGTGTGAGCAATCTTGTCTCCTTTGCGATGACCAAGGTCCCCAATAAGGCCACACAGGCATAGAGGTCTTATGAACTTCTATGTATATCCCGGGGCTTGTGGGGTGCCCATTGAGACTCCGGAAGGTCCCAGTTCAGCAGTCACTGGCTTTGGTACCAGTGTTACCCCAGAATTAAGGGGAGTGTTACCCCAAAATTTGATCACGCTAATCACAGCCATATTGTGTGCATTGAGCCACTATTAATTAATAAAATAAACCATCACATAGTTAATGGATAATTTGGACAAGCAGGGCTTTTGGAGGCAAGGTCAAATACTAGCAGCAGGCTTGCAGTTTCTGCTAATCAGAATGGGAGGAGGGGAGAAAAGAGTCAACAAATTATGAGACCAAAAGAAAATAAGTGGATGGAGACCTAGAGTTTGGGCACCTTTGATATAAAAAGCAACAGAACGAAGTGGGTATTCACCCACGAAAGCTTATGCTCCAATACATCTGTTAGTCTTAAAGGTGCCACAGGACTCTCTGTTGCTTTTTACAGATCCAGACTAACACGGCTACCCCTCTGATACTTTGATATAAAAGCTTATTATGGCTAAGATGGCTAATGTTGAATTTATTGAAGTTAGGAGACGTGATGACCCAGTAGGGGTCACTATGAGCTATGTGTTTTGTAAAAATTAGTTCTAAAAAGACTAGATAATAGAGTATACTTTGGAACAGTTCTCTGAAGCTATCCCGAGTGACTTTTTCCGGACAGCATACTCCCTGGCAGGGAAGAGATGGGCAATTGCTGACCTGCTGCTAGGGTGACCAGACAGCAAGTGTGAAAAATCGGGACGGGGGTGGGGGGTAATAGGAGCCTATATAAGAAAAAGACCCAAAAATCGGGACTGTCCCTATAAAATCGGGACATCTGGTCACCCTACCTGCTGCTAATTACTCAATACCATCTCAGATTTTAGGTAATTATTTTGGATGTTCTAAACCTATTGCTTATGTTTGTGTGTGCTTAAATCGAATAAAGAGTAATTTTACATGAGAGCATGCTTATTTCTATCAATCTTTCATCAGCCAGAAGCACTGTGTCCCCATTGATTTATTCCTGACACCACCTGAAGTGAAACAGTTAAGTTACCACAGCTTTGGGTTCTGAAAACCCTGGGTAACACCGGCATCTCCACACCCTGGCTCGTGCTGGGAACAGCACTACCAGTCAGAAGAGGCCACTGTACAACGGGAGTCTCCCTGGCCAGGATCAGAGTGCTTCCAGAGCCTCATTGCCTCTTCCATCAGGAACTTGCAGAGTTGGAGCTCAAGGGCCTCTCTAGTTCTGGGTGGGAAGGACTTGCAGATGCTGCTCTTCACCAAGATGTGCGCCTCGACCAGACAGTAGAGGCACTATTGATGTGCGTCACTGATGGAAAAGAAGGAATAGGGGTTCCGACTCACACCATGCAGCGGTAAGACAAAACTGGAATGGTATCAACCCGCACTACCCCTTATATACTTGGTCGGGAGCATGAGGAGACACACTGTGAATGTGTGGGTCAACAGACGCTGCTTGGAAAAACTTCTGAACTCAGGTGCATGGCATGCACTCGTACCCACGTGTAGAATAAACATAGGGACCATCACTCAAAGAAGATAGAGTTGCCTCTTACAGAGTTCCTGTCCTCGAGTACCTCAGCAGCAGATATTTCTTCTGATTTTTCTGAGTTCTAGTTGCAGCCTTCTTTGCTCAGATTCTCATGCAGTCCCATGCAAGTGTCTAGAACTCCCTACTAATTTAGGGAAGAAGGCCTGGATCATAGTGAACAGCAAAACAAGCAGTGCCAAAAAAAACCTTTCTGAGACAGGCTGGTGCTCAGGTCAGAATTTCCTGGACAGAGGGTGCTGGACAAATACAATGCAGGAGCCTCAAATAAAAATTGTATTGAAGCACTGAAAACGGAGGGCTTACTGTTTAAACAACCACAGAACCAACCAGACAATGGGGAAAATAAAGCAAGGATATATGAAGAGCTGACACAATGCTAAAGTCACATAAATTCAGGAGGTCCTTCCCTCACCACAGCCAAGGAGGAAATTACTGGAATTATTTCTACTATATGTGGCATGACATGCAATGGCCAGTAGGGAGCACTGGTTCACATTTACCCTACCAATACTGATGTCAGGAATAAAATATTCTTTGAACTGTGGGAGTTCTGCCAGACTCAGACCAGGAGGCAGAGACCCAAGTGCAAGAATCCTGCTGGATGATTACGTTTAGATATTTGTCATTTCCACACTAAAAGCTCTTTTAAACATGTTATTTAGACCAAAAAACAACACCCAAACAGACCAATTTTGTGCTTCTGAGAGGTGTTACACTGAAAGCCTTGGAGGTAGAGGCAGGGCCGATGGGGGGGGAGGGGGGGGGGGGGGAGAGAAGCCAGTACAAATTACCGGGGCCTGGTGGTCTGGAAGGGGGCCCGGGGCCCGGCTTCCCCCCTCTCGTCAGCCCTGTTTAGCCGGTCCACCCTTGCTGGGGGGCCCGAAAAAAAATTTTCACCGGGGCCCGAACCCGCTCTCAGTGGCCCTGGGTAGAGGTCTCCGGCAAATTACTGACAATGCACTTACAATGGTGGCATGATGGAAAGGCATACATTCAGCAGCTAATATATACATGAACACTCTGAAATGCTTTTATTACCTTTTGTAATTTTGCTTCTTCATTTTTATCAAAAATTCCACTTGATATCAATACTTCAAGAGTTTCTGTAGCTGTGTTTAGCACAGTTTGGACTGCCTGTTTGGTTTTCACAGCAGTAACAATATCTGGATAATCACGCCGCATTAAACCTAAAATAAATAAGAAATGTTCCAAGTTTTCTACTTAAATATGCTTTCAATGGTAACACATTGAGGGGAAATATTAAATATGCTTGACAAATCAATAAAAGGAAAATTACTTGGTGTAATTCCATTTGTCATAGTCATTTCCTAGTTACTTATATAGAAAAAATCCTTTGCCTAAAGTTATAAATCTTCTCTTACCGTGAAGAAGGATGCAAAAAACAGACTATGACATCCTTCCTCCCCATCTATGTTTGAGGCAGATGAGCTTATATATGAAAATCAAACTCCAAAATTATCATTTTGGGAGAAAAATACTTTTTGCTCTAAGTAACAAAATATAAAAGGGAAGTATAAGCATCCGCCTGTAGAACAGGAACTGTTGAACAATGAGGAACTGTTCCTCTATGTTACATGACTATGTATGTATGTATGTATGTATGCATGCATGCATGCACGCACAACTGGTGTTCTCCCATGATTTCAATTCCAACTTTTTGCTAGCTTTGTGATTTTTTATTATTGTTGCGTTGGGATTTTTGTCATATAGTTGAGATGTCTATGGACTGACTCAGCAACATGCAACATCTAAGATTTGACATCTACAAGCAAGTAATTCTTAGTCAGCCAGTGAGTCCATCAATGTTAAAACAGTGGAAGTACAAAAAACCACCAAAAAAAACCCCTACCCTTCCCCCCCCCAAAAAAAAGGTTACTAACCTTTCCATAATTGTTGTTCTTTGAGATGTGTTGCATATGTCCTTTCCACATTAGATGTGTACGCGCCTCAAGCACAATTGCTGGACATTTTTTCTACAGTGGTACCTGTCAGGTCAACTCTAGTGCCCTCCGGTGCTGTGTGCTCATGGCACCGGTATCAAGAGACCCGACAACACAGCATCCCCTTCAGTTCTTTCTTGCCGGCCAACTCTGACAGAGGGGTAGGAGGTTGAGTTGTGGGATGGACATGTGCAACATATCTTGAAGAACAACAGTTATGGAAAGGTTACTAACCGTTTTTTCTTCTTTGAGTGCTTGCACATGTCCATTCCACATTAGGTGACCCCCCAAGCGAAGGAAGGAGGTGGGATCAGAGTTCATGAACATGTTGATTGTCGTATGGCTCAACCAAACCCAGCGTCATCCCTGGCCTGCTAGGTGATGATGTAGTGGGAAGAAAATGTGTGCACTGATGACCAACTTGCCGCTCTGCAAATGTCCTGGATAGGGACCTGGACCAGGAATGCTGCTGAGGAAGCTTGCACCCTTGTAGAACAGGCAGTCAAGATAACTGGTGACGGGACCTCTGCCTGCTCTTAGCATGTGCAAATGCATTCTGCAATCCAGGATGAGATCCTCTGAGCTGAGATGGGAAGGCCTTTCATCCTGTCAGCTATCGCCACAAAGAGCTGTGTGGATCTACGAAATGGTTTTTTTCTCCCTATATAGAACACTAGGGCATGTCTAACATACAGTGTATGGAGGCGTTGCTCCTCTCTGTTTGCGTGCAGTTTTGGGAAGAAAACTCTCAGGAATATTGCCTGATGACTGTGAAACTGCGAAACCACCTTCAGGAAGAATGTGGGGTGAGGGCATAGCTGTACCTTGTCCTTAAAGACAGTGCACAGGGGTTCTGACGTAAGGGCCCGAACCTTTGAGACCCTTCTGGCTGAAGAAACAGCCGCCAGAAAGGCCACTTTCCAGGAAAGGTATGACAGGGAGCAGGTCACCAATGGCTCAAATGGGGGGCTCATGAGTTTTGACAAGACCAGGTTTAGGTCCCTTGGGGAAATGGGCTCCCAAATCTGTGAATATAGTCTTTCTAGGCCCTTGAGGAAACTGATGGACATTCTGTGCAGGAAAACTGATGCACCATCCTGCAGGTGGAATGCTGAAATTGCTGTTAAGTGTATCTTAACTGATGATATTGCCAGACCTTCCTGTTTCAGATGTAGCAAATATTCCAGAACAGTCTGCAGAGATCATCATGTGAGCGAGAGACCTTGCTGGGAAGTCCAAATGGAAAAATGCTTCCACGTGGCGAGGTATGTAGCTCTGGTAGAGGGCTTCCTGCTATCTAGAAGGACCTAGCGGACTTGCTCTGAACAGGCCAAATATACAGGATTCAGCCAAGGAGCTTACAAGCTTTCAGGTGGCGGTTCGGGTGGAGCATTCAACCGTGATCCTGTGAGATCAGGTCCAGGAGGGGAGGGAATGGTATTGGAGTCGCTACTAATGAAGCATGATACAGCGTGATGAGCCAGTGCTACTGATGCAGCGTGATGAACCAGTGCTTACGGGGCCAAGCTGGGACTATGAGAATGACCCACACTTTGTCCCATTTGATCTTCAGCAGGACCTTGTGCACAAGTGGAATGGGAGGGAAAGTGTAGACAAGGTGCTTCATCCAAGGGAGCAAGAAAGCATTTGTGAGCGAGCCCGGGCTGTGGCCTCACAGGGAACAAAACTGGTGACATTTCCTGTTGTGACCGCTCTGAGTTCCCTGATGTTCATATGTGATGATAGCTTTTCCTGGGACCAAAGGACTTGGGTCCTGAGGTGCCTCAGGTGAGCCCCCCAATCCTAACTCTGACATGTCCAAGACTAGGGATATTGAAGGCTGGGGCCTGACAAAGGGGATACCTGTGCAGACCATCAGAGGGTCCCACCACCAATCGAGAGAGGTAAGGTCCAGGGGACGTACACTGAGCACCAAGTCCAAATAGCGGTGGCTCGGTGGGTACACCAAGGCCAGCCAAGCTTGAAGGGATCTGAGGCATGCATGAGGCCATGTGACCTAGAAGTTTGAGGCAGAAACGAGTCATCGTGATAGGCTGGGCCTTGACCAGCACTATTAATTAAACCATCATCTGAAAGCGGACTTCTGGGAAGAAGCGGTTGGTCTGGGTAGAGTCGAGCACTGCTCCAATAACCTCTATCCTATGCACCAGGGTGATGGTAGACTTCTATTAGTTTATAAGCAGGCCCAGTGCCTGAAAGATTGACTGAATGAGGTGGACACTGGCATCCACCTGTGCCTCAAACTGGCCTTTGACTCAAGTCATCGAGATACAGATAGACTTTTACCCCTCGCCAGAATGGAAACATGTCCTCTGGAATGGTGGCCAAAGCATGAAGGGACATACGAATGTTTAACAAATCTGGCATGTAAATACCTTGTAATGCCAGCTACAAAAGGGCCATTCGAACACCTGTTCTCACTTTCTGGTGACATTGTAAATAAGAAGCGGGCAGAGTTATCTCCCGTAAATGTAAACAAACTTGTTTGTCTTAGCGATTGGCTGAACAAGAAATAGGACTGAGTGGACTTGTAGGCTCTAAAGTTTTACAATGTTTTGTTTTTGAATGCAGTTATATAACAAAAAAAATCTACATTGTAAATTGCACTTTCACGATAAAGAGATTGCACTACAGTACTTGTATGAGGTGAACTGAAAAATACTATTTTTGTTTATCATTTTTACAGTGCAAATATTTGTAATAAAAAAATAAGTGAGCACTGTACACTTTGTATTCTGTATTGTAATTGAAATCAATATATTTGAAAATGTAGAAAAACATCCAAAAATATTTAATACATTTCAATTGGGATTCTATTGTTTAATAGTGTGATTAAAACTGCGATTAATCATGATTAATTTTTTCAATGAGAGGCAGAAGCTATGTTGATGGGAGAGCATTTCCCGTTGATATAACGTGTTGGAGATACTGCTTTAACTCGATGTAAGGTGCATTGACTTAACTAATGGAACTTACATAACTTTACTAGCGTAACTTACATCGTCTTACAGCATTAATATAGACAAGGCCTTTGTGATAAACTATTACTTCCCTATGAAAGGTATTCAATCTAAGACGTGAATACATGATAACAAAGAGGGCTTAAAAATCCATTCTCTCAACCAGTTTGCCTGAGATACAACTACCTGTTTCACCTCTTCACCAAAACCCTTTAGAAAGCTTTGGCTGTTGGGTCTGCACACACGATATTCTAAGGAACTGAATATATAGAGCCAAAGGTACATAAGGAGCCTTGGCTCCAATCCACTCCCTCTGTTCTTTCAGCTATTTCAAAATACAGTACATAGACTGCAAAGAAATGGGGAATCATGTAGATCTATGCAGATAGTCATCTTGAAGTTGTTACCATAACCCTTTTTTCTTTTTCAAGGTTAACTGAGCACATGTGATGGCCAATTTAGCTACTTTGTCACTAGATTTAGTGACTTTTTGGTTTCCCTAGCAAGAAAATAAGTGTCAAAGTGACCAGTGACAAATCTAGCGACTTTCACTGCCAATTACAGTGACATTCAGAGAAAGAAGTCACCAATATATATAGTCACAAAATCATTTACAAGCAGCTCAATAGTGTTAATAAAATCCATCCCATGCTCTTTCTTACTATATTCTTTTGCACACCAAATTAATGTCATTAGGTCTCAATTGAGCATGTCCTCAGAATCAATCACATTCCAGGGCTTCTTGGGCTGAGATGATTAAAATGGGTAGGCAAGGAAAAGAAGTTTGTGGAGGCTAATTAAATACTTTGCTAAAGCCAGGCACAATTTGGAGAGAGCAGCAAATTAGCCAGGGCTAGTTTTTACCCAAATGTGTTCCTTCTCGCTGCTCCGTAGTAGGTAGCACACCCTGTGATGCAGGGAAAGGTGGCTAATGAAGCAGGCTGGGAGGGGGAGGCAGCAGGGGTGCCATTTCAGATTTTGGTAGGTGGGGCAACTTTAACCGTGATTCCAAAGGCTACTTGGGCACCTGAAAACTCTCGATTTTTTGCAGGTAATAACAGATACACTGCTCCTGCCAGATAATAATTTCTAATTCCTATAGAAAGAAAGACAATTAAAAAAAATATTAGACCCACTCAGCTCTAATATTTGTTCTGACATCTTGTGTCAATTCACTTAAGGGACACTGGTTAGGCTTAAAAAATTAATGTATATTTTTACTTTGTTACTAACTCTTGAACACAACAATTGAAACAATTGTAGAAAAACCTAGATTACTTTCTATCACTTTTTTGCAGTTCAACAAGCTTGGAATAGATGATTTAACTTCTGGAAACATCCTATTATGGCAAGGCCCCGTGAGTTTAAACTGCACCTGCCTGGGGCTCTAGGGGTGTTTCCCCACTACAAACAATAAACTAGAAAATGACTTTAAACAGGAGTGAAACTGACACTTTCAAGTCACTTTCATAGTATTGCCAACCCCAAATGTTCAAAAATCAAGAATCAGGCTCAACAAAAATCACGAGATTGGCTTTAAAATAATGAGATTATGTAAAAATAATAGATTTGATTTTTTTTATTTACATTCTGCTTTTTGAGCCTTTAAGGTGCACTGGGGTCACATTTTGAAGCTTTCTCCACAGCCACAAGGGCTAGAAACTTCATTTTTCTTTAAGAATGAAGGCTGAAATCATCACATATCCACTTGATTCCAGGAGCTGGGGCTTCAAGGAAAACAATAATTACCATGAGACTCATGACAAAATCATGAGAGTTGGCAACACTGCTTTCACTTCTGTTTAAAGGCTTGTTATTTTCCAGAAGGCTCTTAAACAACACTACAGTGACTGAGTTGCAGTTTTCACAGGAGAATATTTTAAATCAAACACCAAGAAAATTCCAGATTTTAAAGTTGCGTAAAATTGAGACTTCTGAGGTATATCAGGGCCACTGCAGGCAGGAAATGAAAATAAACAGGCACAGGAGCTCTGGCCAGCTCTTCCTCTTGAAAGAAAGCTGGAGGGTCAAATCTTCTAGTCCTTGATCAAGTAAAATGTCTATTGCCATCAGTACCTCCACTCAGATATAAACATCACAGTGAACATGTGATAACATGTGTGGTCAATAACTATACACTTCACACTTAAATATCTGAGCCATCTTATCCAGAGATACACATCTTATATGCATTGGCTTAGGGACTACATTTTCTGGCATATTCTGAACAGTGCTGAGCGCACAGATTGTGCCCACTGAATAATACAAATCATGACAATAACTGTTGACTTTATGGACTCTGTGGATGCAATTTCTGTTCTTGGTCTGAATACAGCTGAAACCCTAAGAATTTGATATATAATCACATCTGATACTCATATGACACTTTCTCATTCCTTCCTTTTCTCAAACTCAGAACAAAAAATGACAAAACAAAATGGTTTTCAGTTAAAATCTAAAATTGCACAGCAGACATTGCTGTAGAACTCAGCCTGGGGCAGAACCTGCCATCTATTGGTGGTTAAGTGCTCTCCTCTCATCTGACTCATTCTCTTTCTTTCTTCATCCTTCCTAACCTCTGTGCTGCTTTTGATACTGTCAACCAGGACATCATTCCCAATCATCTGGGACCAATTGCTGGAGTCTCAGAGAACTGGCCTTCTATGTTTTGCTCCCATCCATCAGAGGACTCTTTTGCAGCATGCAGCAGAGAGAAAGTCTGGTCCAGTGGATAGGGAGCTAGCCCTGAGAGATCTGGGTTCTACTCCCCCCTCCTCATGGACTTCCTGTATGACCTCAGGTCAGTGCCTTAGGGACAGAGTTTCAAAGCTTTTTAGGCACCCAAAGATGCAGCTAGGCATCTAGTGAGGTTTAGCAAGCACCTAACCTTCTAGGCGCTTTTGAAAATACCAGTAGGTGCCTAAATACCTTTGAAAATCTGGTTGTTAGTCTCTCTGTGCCTCAAAGCCCTATCTGTACAATGGGGATAACAGCACTGCTCTACCTCACCGAGGGGCTGTGATGTGAGGCACTCAGATACTACAGTGATGGGGCCACATAAGTACCACAGGTAGAGTGGGAACTTCTCTATACTACTGCTATCCCTTCCCTGGGTTTTGGACCCTTCTTTTGCCCCTCACATCTTCCTCTTTTCCGAACGTAATGTTGGCTCAGAAGTCTTGGCTGTATTTCTTCTGAGTCCTCTGTGTTCTCTCTTCAACCCTCCCCACCCCTCAAGGGATTCCTGTTTTACAGGCTCATCTAACATCTTCCAGATCCTTAAATTTAATTACCAGCCTCTTCTTATCTTAATCACCCTGCCTCTGTTTGTAAACAAAACACTGATTCCTGGCCCCAGGGACACAAGCTGGGAGAAGCACCTCTCTGCAGAACTCACATTCCACACTAATGCTGAGCAGTTAAGAGCTCCGCCAGGGAGCCCACCTCCTGAATGAAACTCAGGAGGGGCTGTAGTCCCACTGACCTACCTAATTGGCACCCTTAGGAGGCAGGTTAGCTAGCACGAAGAACTGCAGGGATGGAAGGTGGAGTGGGATGAGACAGGGCCATAGCAGGGGGCACCAGGCCTCCAGGGATGAAGCCCTTACTACAGATATCAAAGGTGGAGCTAGCTTGATTTCAGTTCCCCTTTACTCCCCTTCACCTGGCTTGGCCTGGGCTTACATGCCCATCTGCTATCAGAAATGAAACTGTGGAAACGGGGGGAAGGGGTCCAGCTAGTGGATTTTTGTTTTTAAATTTACTTTCTTGGTTCCCTGCAGCGCCGAGCTCAGGTCAGGGGAATGCCCTCTTCCCCCGATTCTGGGCTCTCCCTTTCACTCACCTGTCGGCTCAAACCCAGGCTGGCAAGAAAGGGAGGCTCAGCTGAAGTTAACCAACCCCAGCCAACCTGGGCTGCAGTGTATAGAACACCCTTCCCAATGAGCAGCTTGTGCCCTCCTGATGATGACAGTTGTGATAGGGTCAGGCCAGATAACTACAGGAGAGTGATAGAAGGTAGACATATTAGCCCCAGATTAAGCAGGTCCCTTTTCCCCTGAGTAAGATAATGGGCTGTTCCAGAACAATCAAGAAGTTGCTGGAACCAATTATGGCAGGCAGGCTAATTAGGACACCTGGAGCCAATTAAGAAGCTGCTAGAATCAGTTATGACAGGCAGGCTAATCAGGGCACCTAGTTTAAAAAGGACCTCACTTCAGTTTGTGGCGTGCGTGCGAGGAGCTGGGAACAAGAGGTGCGAGTGAGAAGGCGTACTGCTGGAGGACTGAGGAGTAAAAGCGTCATCAGACTTCAGGAGGATGGTCCTGTGGTGAGGATAAAGAAGGTGTTGGGAGCAGGCCATGGGGAAGTAGCCCAGGGAGTTGTAGCTGTCACGCAGCTGTTACAGGAGACACTGTAGACAGCTGCAATCCACAGGGCCCTGGGCTGGAACCCAGAGTAGAGGGCGGGTCTGGGTTCCCCCCATCTCCCCAACTGCCTATTGAATATAAGAGGAGTTGACCTGGACTGAGGGTCCCACCAGAGGGGAAGGTCTCTGGGCTGTCCTCCGACCCACTAGGTGGGTCAGCAGAGACTGCGGGGATTGTTCTCCTCCTTTTACCCAGGCTGGCCAGTGCTGAGGTTAGCTGAGTGAACGGCAAGTTTGAGCCACTGGCAAAAGTGGCCAACTGAGGGCTGCCGTGAATCTCTGAGGCGAGCAACAGGGCCGTCCCTAGTTATTCTGGGGCCCTACGCAGCCCCTCCACGGGGAAGGGAGGACAGGCCTCTGTGGGGGGCACAGGGCTGGCTTCGGGGACAGGGGGGGAACCACCCCCCAGCACTCACCGGTGAGTGCAGGCCCGAACCTGCTGCACATCTCAGGGGAGTGGGGGGTGGGGCTGAGGTGTAGCATGGGCGGGAAGGGGTGGGGTGGGAGCTTTGGGGAAGGAGTGGAGTGGGGGCGGGGCTGGGGGGTGGCATGGGGAAGAGGCGGGGTATGGGCTGGAGCAGCACGCAGCTGTGCAGGGCACCAGGAAATTTGGTGCCCCAAATTTCCTGGTACCCTAAGCAGCTGCGTACTTTGCGTATGGGTAAGGATGGCCTGGCGAGCAAATCTGCCAATAAGCGCAGGACCCACCAAGTCACAGGAGGAACTTTGTCACACATTGTACTGTTGTAGTTGCTTCTGGTATGCAACAGAATGTAGCAAGAGGAGCATGGAATGGATTTTATTAACACTATTGAGCTGCTTGTGAACGATTTTGTGACTATACTCATAGACTTTAAGGTCAGAAGGGACCAGNAGTAAGATAATGGGCTTGAACAATCAAGAAGTTGCTGGAACCAATTATGGCAGGCAGGCTAATTAGGACACCTGGAGCCAATTAAGAAGCTGCTAGAATCAGTTACGACAGGCAGGCTAATCAGGGCACCTAGTTTAAAAAGGACCTCACTTCAGTTTGTGGCGTGCGTGCGAGGAGCTGGGAACAAGAGGTGCACGTGAGAGTGAGAAGGCGTACTGCTGGAGGACTGAGTACAAGCATCATCAGACTTCAGGAGGACGGTCCTGTGGTGAGGATAAAGAAGGTGTTGGGAGGAGGCCATGGGGAAGTAGCCCAGGGAGTTGTAGCTGTCACGCAGCTGTTACAGGAGACACTGTAGACAGCTGCAATCCACAGGGCCCTGGGCTGGAACCCAGAGTAGAGGGCGGGCCTGGGTTCCCCCCATCCCCCCAACTGCCTATTGAATATAAGAGGAGTTGACCTGGACTGAGGGTCCCACCAGAGGGGAAGGTCTCTGGGCTGTCCTCCGACCCACTAGGTGGGTCAGCAGAGACTGCGGGGATTGTTCTCCTCCTTTTACCCATGCTGGCCAGTGCTGAGGTTAGCTGAGTGAACCGCAAGTTTGAGCCACTGGCAAAAGTGGCCAACTGAGGGCTGCCATGAATCTCTGAGGCGAGCAACAGGGCCGTCCCTAGCTATTCTGGGGCCCTACACAGCCCCTCCACGGGGAAGGGGGGACAGGCCTCTGTGGGGGGCATAGGACTGGCTTCAGGGACAGGGGGGGGGAACCACCCCCCAGCACTCACCGGTGAGTGCAGGCCTGAACCTGCTGCACTCCTCAGGGGAGTGGGGGTGGGGCTGAGGCGTAGCAGGGGTGGGAAGGGGTGGGGTGGGAGCTTTGGGGAAGGAGTAGAGTGGGGGCGGAGCTGGGGGGGCGGCATGGGGAAGAGGCGGGGTATGGGCTGGAGCAGCACGTAGCTGCGCAGGGCACCAGGAAATTTGGTGCCCCAAATTTCCTGGTACCCTACGCAGCTGCGTACTTTGTGTATGGGTAAGGATGGCCTGGCGAGCAAATCTGCCAATAAGCGCAGGACCCACCAAGGCACAGGAGGTACTTTGTCACACATTGTACTGTTGTAGTTGCTTCTGGTATGCAACAGAATGTAGCAAGAGGAGCATGGAATGGATTTTATTAACACTATTGAGCTGCTTGTGAACGATTTTGTGACATAGACTTTAAGGTCAGAAGGGACCAGTATGATTTCCTAGTCTGACCTCCTGCACAACGCAGGCCACAGAATCTCACCCACCCACTCCTGTAACAAACCTCTGACCTATGTCTGAGCTATTGAAGTCCTCAACTTGTGGTTTAAAGACTTCAAGGTGCAGAGAATCCTCCAGCAAATGACCCGTGCCCCACGCTGCAGAGGAAGGCGAAAAACCCCCAGGACCTCTGCCGATCTGCCCTGGAGGAAAATTCCTTCCCGACCCCAAATATGGCGATCAGCTAAACCCTGAGCATGTGGGCAAGACTCACCAGCCAGACACCCAGGAAAGAATATGTCTTTTGCCTCCACTGCTCCCCTTGGAAGGCTATTCCAGAACTTCACTCCTCTGATGGTTACAAACCTTCATCTAATTTCAAGTCTAAACTTCCTGATGGCCAGTTTATATCCATTTGTTCTTGTGTCCACATTGGTACTGAGCTTAAATAATTCCTCTCCCTCCCTGGTATTTATTCCTCTGATATATTTATAGAGAGCGATCATATCTCCCCTCAGCCTTCTTTTGGTTAGGCTAAACAAGCCAAGCTCTTTGAGTCTCCTTTCATAAGACAGGTTTTCCATTCCTCGGATCATCCTAGTAGCCCTTCTCTGTACCTGTTCTAGTTTGAATCCATCCTTCTTAAACATGGGAGACCAGAACTGCACACAATATTCCAGATGAGGTCTTACCAGTGCCTTGTATAATGGTACTAATACCTCCTTATCTCTACTGGAAATACCTCGCCTGATGCATCCCAAGACCGCATTAGCTTTTTTCATGGCCATATCACATTGGCGGCTCATAGTCATCCTGTGATCAACCAATACTCCGAGGTCCTTCTCCTCCTCTGTTACTTCCAAGTGATGCGTCCCCAGTTTATAACAAAAATTCTTGTTATTAATCCCTAAATGCATGACCTTGCACTTTTCACTATTAAATTTCATCCTATTACTATTACTCCAGTTTACAAGGTCATCCAGATCTTCCTGTAGGATATCCTGGTCCCTCTCTGTATTGGCAATACCTCCCTGCTTCGTGTCATCTGCAAACTTTATTAGCACATTCCCACTTTTTGTTCTAAGGTCAGTAATAAAGATTAAATAAGATTGGTCCCAAAACCGATCCCTGAGGAACTCCACTAGTAACCTCCTTCCAGCTTGACAGTTCACCTTTCAGTTTGACCCATTGTAGTCTCCCCTTTAACCAGTTCTTTATCCACCTTTCAATTTTCATATTGATCCCCATCTTTTCCAATTTAGCTAATAATTCCCCATGTGGAACCGTATCAAAGGCCTTACTGAAATTGAGGTAAATTAGATCCACTGCGTTTCCTTTGTCTAAAAAATCTGTTACCTTCTCAAAGAAGGAAATCAGGTTGGTTTGGCACGATCTACCTTTTGTAAAACCATGTTGTATTTTGTCCCAATTACCATTGACCTCAATGTCCTTAACGACTTCAAAATTTTTTCCAAGACCTTGCATACTACAGATGTCAAACTAACAGGCCTGTAGTTACCCAGATCACTTTTTTTCCCTTTCTTAAAAATAGGAACTATGTTAGCAATTCTCCAGTCATACGGTACAACCCCTGAGTTTACAGATTCATTAAAAATTCTTGCTAATGGGCTTGCAATTTCATGTGCCATTTCCTTTAATATTCTTGGATGAAGATTATCTGGGGCCCCCGATTTAGTCCCATTAAGCTGTTCGAGTTCGGCTTCTACCTTGGATGTGGTAATATTTACCTCCATATCCTCATTCCCATTTGTCATCCTACCATTATCTCTAAGCTCTTCATTAGCCCCATTAAAGACTGAGGCAAAGTATTTGTTTAGATATTGGGCCATGCCTAAATTATCCTTAACCTCCACTCCATCCTCAGTGTTTAGCGGTCCCATTTCTTTCTTTGTTCTCTTCTTATTTATATGGCTATAGAACCTTTTACTATTGATTTTAATTACCTTTGCAAGGTCCAACTCTACATGGCTTTTGGCCTTTCTCACTTTATCCCTACATGTTCTGACCTCAATAAGGTAGCTTTCCTTGCTGATTCCTCCCATCTTCCAATCCTTATAGGCTGTTTTTCCTTAATCACCTCTCTGAGATGCTTGCTCATCCAGCTTGGTCTACAACTCCTGCCTATGAGTTTTTTCCCCTACTCGCCTCTGTGTGTGTGTGTGTGTGTGTGTGTGTGTGTGTATCCCCTGGAAATTTTGTTCAGTGACATTTTTGACTCCTTTTGCGTGCTTAAACAGCTACATCTAGTGACTTTTTCAGGGTTTGTCTGGTGACCTCCTGCTATGTGGAGTTGGCACAATAACTATAAGATTATCTCCATTTTACATACTTAGCTCTTTCCTAGCATCTTGTTTATTCTTTTCCATAATATCCTGTAAGATAAAGGAAAATGCAATTTCTATTAGGAAAGATACATACACCTTTGTGAGTTCATATTTTAAATACATTTTAGTACAAATATTGCTGAAGTCCATTAAATATAGGGGGTTAGCAGTGAGTGAGTGAGTTATGGTTGGAATGAATGACATTAAGCCATAACCCATGTTGTAGAAGTGCCAGGCTGCTGTGGGAATCCTTAGAGGAGGTCTGGTTGACTAAGAATACTGGAGGTCTGCCAGATGGAGCAGCAGCTCCATCACCCTTTGAAAAGATGCAGTATGCACATCATGTATCAGCTCTGATAGAATTTGTTTTTAATCATTTTGACATCTTTATTTTATCTATTTTAACTTCCTGTTCTCAATTTAAATCTAACTTTTTAAAGAATATAAATTAAAATCTTCAAAGCATACATTTTAAACCATTTCCTATACTTTCTATTATTTCCCCTCACCTTAGAAATTGTCTCATGACCAGAAATCTGTTCAATTAAATATTCTGTATCTTCTGCACCTTGCACATATCCCTTAGCAATATCATATCTAAAGGTTAGCTGTTTGTTTGTTTGTTTTTCCAATAGGTTTATCAGTCTTGGTATCACAGGCTGAAATAAATAATAATGAAATGAGTCACATCTGCAAACAAAATACATTTAATAAAAATGTCAACTTTTCTAATAGGAATTCTTATACAGATAAATACACTTCACTTGTATATTTATATTTCATTTAACTTTGATTTATGTAAATACTACAACAGAGTGTCTGTCCAGATCAGAGGTGGGCAAACTACGGCCCGCGGGTCCCTCCCCTGCTGTCCCCCCTCCCCCGAAGCCTCAGCTCGCTGTGCCGCCAGCGCTCTGGGTGGCGGGGCTGCAAGCTCCTGCTGCACAGCGCAGCAGTGTGGCTGGCTCCGGCCAGGTGGCGTAGCTGCCAGTCCTGCTGCTCTGAGCGGCATGGTAAGTGAGTGGGGGGGTTGGATAAGGGGCAAGAGGTCCCGGGGGCAGTCGGGACAGGGAGCAGGGGACGGTAGGGTGGGGCAGAGGTTCTGTGGACAGGGAATGGGGGGGTTGGATAGGCGGTCAGTGGACAGGGAATGGGGGGGTTGGATAGGCGTGGGAGTCCCGGGGGACCTGTCAGGGGGCAGGGGTGTGGATAGGCGTCTGGGCAGTCAGGGGACAGGGAGCAGGGGGGTTGGATAGGGGGTGGGGTCCCGGAAGGGCGATTAGGGGTGAGGGGGTCCTGGGAGGGGGCGGTCAGGGAACAAGGAGCAGGGGGGGTTGGATGGGTCAGGGGTTCTGAGGGGGGCAGGAAGTGGAAGGGGGCAGATAGGGGGCAGGTGCCAGGCTGTTTGGAGAGGCACAGCCTTCCGTACCTGGCCCTCCATACAGTTTTGGAACCCCGATGTGGCCCTCAGGCCAAAAAGTTTGCCTACCCCTGGTCCAGATGCTCGATGTGCTCTTAACATAACTTAGAAGTTCAGCAGTACAATTTAATATAACCTATGTTAGTTCTCCAGAAAAACAAGGTTGCCATTGTTTAGTGAAAAATCCTCTTTATAAAATGTCTTGTAAATCTTATACTTATTTTTTATGCTGGGGTGGGGTGGAGTAGGAGTAGAAAAAGGAAATAGTTTATCCACTATAGTTACAGTGAATTCCAAGGAGGAAAACACCAACTGAATCAATTAAAGACTATCATTGCTGTGAGTAAAAGTTCTTTGATTGTTGCCTGCCAACTAAATAAACAGCTTCCTTCTTGAGCTTCCTGTTTTAGAATCAATAAGTGATTATTTGCTATGTTAGCAGCAATATTGGGGTAAAACCATCAAGTTAACTTAACTGTCATTATTTTCAACCTTAGAATTTGTAATAGTTTTTTAATTTTACTCTTGAATGTTTACTTTAAATAAAATTCATAAAGCACAGAATCATTTTTCCTTTAATTAGCAATTTGGGTCAGAACCCTCCAGAACCTAGGTGAATCAGTCAATCCACCTATGAGCCTAGATAGCTCTTCTTAAATTAAACCCTTTGGTTTTGACAATAGCTCACTGCACTAAGTGGAGGAAAAAACAGTTACCCACCTTTCATAACTGTTGTTCTTCGAGATGTGTTGCTCATGTCCATTCCATTCTAGTTCATTCTAGGTGTGTGCACGGAGGTCGGAGACTCTTGCCTTAGCTGTTTCCATAGGGCTGGCTGTGGCACCCTCTGGGGTGACTCGCACACGCCGCGGTATATCAGGTGCTGCTGGCCCTATGCCCTCTCTGTTCCTTATAGCCGACAACTCTGACAGAGGGGTAGGATGGCAGGTAATGGAATGGACATGAGCAACACATCTTGAAGAACAGCAGTTACGAAAGGTGGGTAACCGTTTTTTCTTCTTCGAGTGCTTGCTCATGTCGATTCCATTCCAGGTGACTCTAAAGCAGAATCCTCGGAGGTGGGCTCGGAGCTCACAGTCTTGAGGATAGAAGCACCGCTCTACTGAAACCAGTGTCATCTTGAGCTTGCTGGGTCAGGGCATAATGCGAAGAAAATGTGTGGATGGACAACCAGGTTGCAGCCTGACTAATTTCTTGGATCAGCACCTGAGCGAGGAAGGCTGCTGCTGCTGCCTGCGCCCTAGTTGAATGAGCCATCACAATCGCCGGCGGGGGCATCTTTGCCAGCTCATAACAGTAGCGGATTCAGGCCGTGATCCAGGCCGTGATTCTCTGGGAAGACACTGGGCAACCCTTCATCCTGTCTGTGACAGCAACAAACAACTGCGTAGACCTATGGAACGGCTTCGTTCATTCTACATAGAAGGCCAGTGCCTGCCTGACATCTAGGGTATGCAGCCTGCATTCCTCATCCATTGCATATTTGGACACTGGGCCTGTAGGTATATGTCTTAACCAGTATGGAACTGAGAGACAACCTTGGGCAGAAAGGCCGGGTGCAGACACAGCTGGACCTTGTCCTTATAGAAGACCGTATAAGGCAGTTCCGACGTGAGCACCCTGATTTCGGACACCCTACAGGCCGAAGTTATAGCAACCAAGAAGGCAACCTTCCAGGAGAGAAGCAGGAGGGAGTAGGGAGCCAAGGGCTTCAAGTGTGGGCCCATGAGCCTAGACAGCACAAGATTCAGGTCCCAAGCGGGGGATCGGGTCCCGGACATGCAGGTAAAGGCGCATCAGACCTTTCAGGAACCATGCCATCATCAGATGAGTGAAGACGGACTGCCTTGGAATGAAGGGTGGAACATTGATATGGCTGCCAGGTGAACCTTGACCGAGGATAACGACAGGCCCTGGAGCTTAGGATGAAGCACATAGTTCAGGATGCCTTTCAGTAGGGCCTCTTCTGCACGAAAGTGATGATCCGAGGTCCAACACGTGAACCGCTTCCACTTCGCTGCATTGGTAGCCCCGGTGGAGGGTTTTCTGCTACCCAGCATAACCTGCTGGACAGCAGCAGAACACTGCCGTTCATCCCCATTCAGCCACGTAGTAGCCAGGATGTCAGCGCCACCAGGTTCGGATGCAGCAGATTGCTGTGGCTCTGGGATAGCAGATCTTGCCGAAGAGGTAGCTGCAGCATGGTGGCTGCCGAAAGACTCAGCAGCATGCCGAACTAGTGTTGATGAGGCCATGCTGGGACTATGAGGATGATCGTTGCTTTGTCTTGCTTCACCTTGAGCAGGACTCTGTGGATTAATGGCACTGGAGGAAGGCGTACATCAGAACTCCTGAACATAGAATCAGGAAGGCGTCCAACAGGGAGCCCTTGTCCCTGCCCTGCAGAGAATAGAACTGTGATGTTCCGCAGTCTATATGGTTTTGTAAAAACATGATAATAAGTGAATATAATGTAATTGGAATAGTTTTATAAAAACATGATAAAAGTGAGTATAATGTAACTGGAATATGCTTCATGCAAAAGGTATCATTACAAAGCTTATAATCTACTGAGTGTGATCATCCTATTTGTATAAATGTACCACTCTTGTATCTAAAACTAGAAATATGAAATATAACTCTGAGGGCCTATTGTAATTATGCAAAGTGTGGGCCATTAATGGTGGTTTGGAATCTTAATGGCTCCCATCAACCAGGACAATTGACTGGGGCTCTGTTTGCAGGCAAGCCTTCCTGTGAGTCAGGCTGGGAGGAATGAAGGCTTGGGGTCTTGCAGTGACATGTGATCATGTCACCTGAACTGGAATCCATCTTTAACCTGGTGCTTTTCCAGTGAGGGGGGGTGGAAACCCAGAGGGACAAAGGATTCCCGCCTTATGCAAAAGATATATAAAGGGGTGGAAGAGAACAGAGAGGGGAGAGGAGCCATCATGAAGAATCCCCTAGCTACCACCTGAGCTGGAACAAGAGCTGTACCAGGGGAAAGAATTGTGCCCAGGCCTGGAAGGTGTCCAGTCTGAGAAAAAACTTACTGAAGCATCTCTGAGGGTGAGATTATCTGTATTCAGTTTGATTAGACATAGATTTGCGCATTTTATTTTATTTTGCTGGGTAACTTACTTTGTTCTGTCTGTTACTACTTGGAATCACTTAAATCCTACTTTCTGTATTTAATAAAATCACTTTCTACTTATTAATTAACTCAGAGTATGTATTAATACCTGGGGGAGCAAACAGCTGTGCATATCTCTCTATCAGTGTTATAGAGGGCGAACAATTTATAAGTTTACCCTGTATAAGCTTTATACAGGGTAAAACGGATTTATGTGGGTTTAGACCCCACTGGGAATTGGGCATCTGAGTGCTAAGGGCAAGCACACTTCTGTGAGCTGTTTTCAGGTAAACCTGCAGCTTTGGGACAGGTGATTCAGACCCTGAGTCTGTGCTGGAGCAGACGGGTGTGTCTGGCTTCACCACGACAGGGAGCTGAAGCCACCGAGCTGGCAGGGAAGACAGGAACAGAGGTAGCCTTTGCACATCGGTTGGCAACTCCCAAGGGGGTTTCTGTGATCCAACCCGTCACAAGAACAAGTGGCACTTTCTGTTCTGCCTGGATGCAAACAGGTCCACCTGGGGAGTCCCCCAACTATGGAAGATTAGGCTGACCACCTCCGGATGGAGCGACCATACATGGCGAGACTAGAAGGTCCTACTGAGGTAATCTGCCAGAACGTTCTTGGCTCCGGGCAGGTGGATAGCTACCAGATGAATGGCATATCGCACACAAAAATCCCAGAGGCTGAGCGCTTCCCGACAAAGGGCTGAAGACCTGGCGCCGCCCTGCCTGTTGATGTAATATATCGCAGTGGTATTTTCTGTAAGGACCTGCACCACCTTGCCTTTCAGGTGGGGCAAGAAGGCCTGGCAGGTTAGGCGAACTGCTTTGAGCTCCCTGACATTGATATGAAGGGCAAGATCGTTGTGGAGCCAGCGGCCCTGGGTGCTGAGCTCACGCCCAGATGGGCTCCCCAACCTAGGTCCGACACATCCGAGACCAGGATGATCGACGGAGACCGGATTGCAAAGGGGACTCCCTGAAGCACTGACCTGGGATCCCGACACCAATCCAGAGACAGGAGGACATGGTTCAACACTGTGACCACATGGTTCAGGGTGTGCCTGCTGGGGGTGTAGATCGAGGCTAGCTACACTTGCAGAGGCCACAGATGAAGATGGGCATAGCTAACCACATATGTGCACGTGGTCATGTGGCTCATCATTCGCAGGCACATGTGGGCCATGGTGAGTGGGTGGCTCTTTATGTGGGGGATTAAACTTGACATGGCCTGAAAACGTGCTTCCGGAAGGAAGTCCCTGGCCCACGTGGAGTCGAGGACCGCTCCGATAAACTCTATCCTTTGGACTGGCGTTAACATGGACTTTTCTGTGTTTATTAATAGACCCGGATTGCTGCAGGTGGACCGCACCAGATCAAGGCTCTTGTGCACCTTCCCCGTAGACCTGCCCTTGATGAGCCACTCGTTGAGATACGGGAAGATCGGGACCCCTCGACGTCTCAGCACCATGCATTTCGTGAGCACCCTGGGGGCCGAAGACAGCCAACAGGGTAGCAATGTGAAATGGAAGTGGCACTCCACCACTATGAAATGCAGGAAATGCCTGTGCCACAGGAATATGGAGACATGAAAGCAAGCGTCCTTTAAGTCGAGAGCGGCGTACCAGTCCCCTGGATCCAGGGATGGGATGATGGAGACCAGGAAGACCATGCAGAACTTGAACTTCTTGAGAGACTTGTTGAGGCCACCCAGGTCCAGAATGGGTCTGAGACCTCCCCCCCTTTGCCTTCGGGATTAGAATCCTCTTCCTTCCATATCTCGAGGAACCTCCTCCACAGCCCCCAAGACCAGGAGATTTTCGACCTCCTGAATGAGGAGTTGCTCGTGAGAAGGGTCCCTGAAGAGGGATGGGGAAGGTGTGTGTGTGGGGGTGGGGGGGCAGAGGGAGGGGTGGCCAAAAATTGAAGGGTATAGCCCCGAGCTACTATGTCCAGGAACCAATGGTCTGATGTAATCTGCAACCAGGCCGAGAGGTAGGGAAAAAGGCAGCTTGAGGAAAAGGTGGGAATGATCCGGGCAGTTGGCTGGTGCATCGCTCCCGAGCACGCCCTCAAAATGAGCACTTCTGGCCCCCTTAGTACTTCACCGGGCCAGACTGCACAGCAGATCGGGACGACAAAGGGTGACGGCGACTAAACCCTATATCCCTTTTCTTTGCAGGTGCCTGCTGATGCTGCCACTGTCGAGGTGGCGGAGGAGGCCGGAACGGCTGTCTCAATGCCTGACGAATATGCATCCCCAGAGAGCAGAGAGTTGCCTGCGTGTCTTTCAGGCCGTGCAGACGAGCATCCATTTGGTTGGAAAAAAGGCCAAAACCGTCAAACGGGAGGTCCTGAATAGAGGCCTGCAACTCCTGAGACTGGTCTGTGGTCTGGAGCCAGGAACTTCGCTGCATGACCACCGCCAAGGCGACCACTAGGACAGCTGAATTGGCTGCATCCCAAGCCATTTGGAGGGAGCACCGAGCTGCTGCAGTAGAGTTGTGAACTCCTGGGCCATCTCCTGGGTCATGGAGTCCTTGAACTTGAGGAGAGAGTCCCACAAATTAAAGTTATAGTGACCCAAGACGAAGACTGATGCTGGGGAGATCGTCTATGGCTGGGCAAGTCCCGGCGCGAGGATGGGGATCTGGAGCACGGAGCCAATGACTCGTAGCAGCCAGGGGCGGCTCTAGCTTTTTTGCCACCCCAAGCACGGCAGGCAGGTTGCCTTCAGCAGCATGCATGCAGGAGGGTCCCCGGTCCTGCGGCTTTGGCGTACCCGCCGCCAAATTGCTGCCGAATCCGCGGGACCGGCAGACCTCTTGCAGGCATGCCGCCGAAGGCTGCCTGACTGCTGCCCTTGCAGAGACCGGCAGGGCGCTCCCCGTGGCTTGCCGCCCCAGGCACGCGCTTGGAGCGCTGGTGCCTGGAGCCGCCGCTGGTAGCAGCAAGCCGGAGCCCTGGGCCGACGCGGAGACCAAGAATGTGGCGACCAAGGGCTCTGTCTTGGCTGCGGAGATCGGTGGTGCTCGCTTGATTTGTGCAAGGCCTTGCCAGCAGGCTTGTCCTCTCAGGGAGCCATAGCTGGATCCATATCTCCACATGGTGCCATCTGCAGTGGGGGCACTCTCTGCTCTCCCTGTGCCAGGAGCTGGGAGGGTGTCAACTGCGCCTTCGGCTTGGGCCCTTTACTGTTCCCTGGAGTCGGTGATGGGTCCTTTCGGGGGGAGGAACTCCCTGGGGCTGAGCCCTTTTGCAAGTCTGGAGTGGGCGTAAGGCCCAAACAAGGTCCTTTGCCCGGAGTCCCCTGGTCGGGCTTGCTCAGTGCCATCTTCTTAGGTTTCTTCTTCGGCACTAGCAACAGGGATTGGTGCCGGGAGGAACCTGGTGCCGGGTGTGCGCTCCACACCGAAGTAAAAGCGCTAGGTGCCACATCGGGCTGCTCTGGCTCCAAAGCTGGGCGCAGGGCAGCCTGCATCAGGAGGGCCCTGAGATGTATGTTGCGCTCCCTCTGAGTCTGAGGATCAACATTTTTACAGATGTGACAGCGCTTCTTTATGTGGGATTCCCTGAGACAGCTTAGACAACTATCGTGCGGGTCACTAACAGGCATAGGCCTGTTACACATGGAGCATGGCTTAAAACCCAGGGACCAGGTCATGCCCCACCTGGGGCAATGTCCACACTGGGACACTATCTAACACTTAACAGCTACTTAACAACTAACTAACAATGGTTAAACTATTTACAGCTAGAAGCACAAGGCTGAGATAGAAAAAAAACAGCTGGCCACTTGCAAAGCAAGGGACAAAGGCGTACTGACTGACCGCCACGGGTGATAAGAAGGAATTTAGAGGGCATAGGGCCCACTGTGCCTGAAATACCATGGCTTGAGCGTGGCATCCCAGAGGGTGCCACAGCCGGCTCTATGGATACTGCTAAGGCAAAAGTATCTGATGTCCGCGTATGTGGGCACCCACACACCCAGAATGAACTAAAATGGAATCAACGTGAGCAAGCACTCGAAGAAGAATTTTTGTGGACATCTGTGTTGAAACCAGAAATAATTCGCTGATTGGTCATGTCTCCCAGGTAATAACACCTTCATTGATGCAAATAGCACTCCCACAGCACCAAGGGCACCAATTTGCTGCGTCAGGGCAGCACGGCCTCACACTGGAGATGATACACAAGTCTCCAAAGAACAGGCAAAACATGCTTAAAAGACTGACATGTATAAGGTAACATACACTGCTGCCACCTGGACGATCACTTTATACAAAGAAAAAGTAGAAACTTATATTGTCTTAGTAGACAGGATGTTGAGACTATCAGATACACAAACTCCTGTATCCAAATAATAGGTCTGAATACAAAGGATGATCCATTAAGAGAGGGTCTGCTCTGAAAGATTCCCATTCAGCCCCTTCTCCAAATGCAACAAAACAATCCAGATGACTTGAAAAACCATGGCCCCATCCTGGTTGCAAATAAGTCTGCTCACTTTAGATCCAACTTGTGGAGCAAAGTTACCCAAGTGAATCATGCGATCAGGAAAATTTGTTCAGGTGAGAAAACCAGAAATCTCTTGCAGCTACAACTTTGAGCATGATAGTAGTTTAGGTAATACATTGCAGCTAACATATCTATGAGCACTTGCACTATATGACTCCTGATGATAAGGCTAGCTAAATATGTTGGACTTATAACAANCCGAAGTAAAAGCGCTAGGTGCCACATCGGGCTGCTCTGGCTCCAAAGCTGGGCGCAGGGCAGCCTGCATCAGGAGGGCCCTGAGATGTATGTTGCGCTCCCTCTGAGTCTGAGGATCAACATTTTTACAGATGTGACAGCGCTTCTTTATGTGGGATTCCCTGAGACAGCTTAGACAACTATCGTGCGGGTCACTAACAGGCATAGGCCTGTTACACATGGAGCATGGCTTAAAACCCAGGGACCAGGCCATGCCCCACCTGGGGCAATGTCCACACTGGGACACTATCTAACACTTAACAGCTACTTAACAACTAACTAACAATGGTTAAACTATTTACAGCTAGAAGCACAAGGCTGAGATAGAAAAAAAACAGCTGGCCACTTGCAAAGCAAGGGACAAAGGCGTACTGACTGACCGCCACGGGTGATAAGAAGGAACTTAGAGGGCATAGGGCCCACTGTGCCTGAAATACCATGGCTTGAGCGCGGCCCCCCAGAGGGTGCCACAGCCGGCCCTATGGATACTGCTAAGGCAAAAGTCTCTGATGTCCGCGTATGTGGGCACCCACACACCCAGAATGAACTAAAATGGAATCAACATGAGCAAGCACTCGAAGAAGAATTTTTGTGGACATCTGTGTTGAAACCAGAAATAATTCGCTGATTGGTCATGTCTCCCAGGTAATAACACCTTCATTGATGCAAATAGCACTCCCACAGCACCAAGGGCACCAATTTGCTGCGTCAGGGCAGCACGGCCTCACACTGGAGATGATACACAAGTCTCCAAAGAACAGGCAAAACATGCTTAAAAGACTGACATGTATAAGGTAACATACACTGCTGCCACCTGGACGATCACTTTATACAAAGAAAAAGTAGAAACTTATATTGTCTTAGTAGACAGGATGTTGAGACTATCAGATACACAAACTCCTGTATCCAAATAATAGGTCTGAATACAAAGGATGATCCATTAAGAGAGGGTCTGCTCTGAAAGATTCCCATTCAGCCCCTTCTCCAAATGCAACAAAACAATCCAGATGACTTGAAAAACCATGGCCCCATCCTGGTTGCAAATAAGTCTGCTCACTTTAGATCCAACTTGTGGAGCAAAGTTACCCAAGTGAATCATGCGATCAGGAAAATTTGTTCAGGTGAGAAAACCAGAAATCTCTTGCAGCTACAACTTTGAGCATGATAGTAGTTTAGGTAATACATTGCAGCTAACATATCTATGAGCACTTGCACTATATGACTCCTGATGATAAGGCTAGCTAAATATGTTGGACTTATAACAAATTTACACGTTATCTAGCTTCAAGGGGATTTCACAAATTGAGGGTCTGGTCACCTCCTCAAATGATGTAGGCAAAATAATTCCCTATAATGATGGTGCACAGGGGCTGAATAAAGTGAACCCCTGTCAAGGTTGATTCCCCACTCTGGCACTTCGAGTGCAGAAGGTGGGGGCCCACAAGGATTCTAAAAATTAATATTGCCACTCCAGGCTTGCATTAAACTCCCAAGGTTACAGCTTTTCTCTGACCTTGGATGGGTAGATGCTGCAACCACCCAAGTGCAAAAAAACCCTTTTAGAACCCAGAAAGGCGCACTTGGGAATTCCTTCCTGTGGGTAGGAGTTGAGAAAGAAAACAAAGGAAATCAGCTGTTGCCACCAACTAATTAAACAACATATGCACAAATCTCTTAGGGACACAAAAATTCAATCCTGTTCTTAAAAAAGGTAAATTTTATTAAAAACAAAAAGAAAGAAAATACTTTCTGGAACTTAGGCTTTTTGCTAGGTTTTAAAAAACACAATTACAAGGATTAAGCATCAAGATAGCTTCTTGAGGTCCAGCTTAAAGGTTACAAGCAAAACAAAAGCATTTGGTGTTAGCACATAGGAGTCCACAAGCCATGAAGAAATAAAAGAGATAAACCTAATCGTGTCTTCCTAGACATTTCCTGATTGATCAACTTACATATCTGGGGTTTCAAATGAGTAGTTTCTAGGTATGATTTGATCATTTTTCATACCTGGCGCAAGCTCTTACAGCATAGTTCCAGCCCTGTCCCTGCTCTCTGGGAGAACAACACAGAAGACAAAGGGGCATTTTTTCCCCCAATTTTAAAAAGTTCTAGCCTTCCCATTGGCTCTTTTAGTCAGGTGCCCACTCCCTTCCTTTTACCTATGGACTTTTTAACCCTTTACATGGTAAGCAAGTAGAGAACAGCTACTAATGGATTTTATAGCTAGCTGGCTGGGTATCCATAAAAGGGAGCAACCCCCACTTCATTTATCACAACTCCTCTTAGGATTTTAGATGGGAAAGTACACCACAAAGTTGTTGTTTTTTCATCCCAGTTCCAGCAGTCACAATAAGAGTCCTGAACAAAGCCTGAGCTTGTGAGCATATGAAGCATATGTATTGAAGCTACACTTTCTGACACTTTTAACTATGGTGGCTGAAAGCAACAGAGATTAGAAAAGTACTTTAATACTATGCATTAATATAAGGACTTAGTAGTGGGGGGAAAGGATGAAGAAAACTTTCCTCATAAATTAGAATTTAAAAAACAAAACACAAGAAGAACAATGTCTGGTCAGCAACCCTCAGATTGTCTGATTTTTCTTAAATAGCAGAATAAACAGGATTTGAGAGGAAAAGGTAGGTTGTGCACCCCTAACCCTCAATGCTGACATATGGACTGTTATGGCCCTCTCCTAAAGTACAGTGCATTCAATTGTTCCATAGATCATGTGATATACCATACAAAATTTAAGAGTAGATGTGGGGAGGCAGTTTTATGAGGAAGAAACATGGTTTTATCTTAGCTCTATAAGCATTCCACATACTCCTATGCTCTCAGTGCAGCATGCTGTGAGATATCACCAGAAAAGCACATAAGGGGATGTCACATCAAGGAGGAGCCACACATTTAAAACAATAACATTTAAGAATTTGGTTTACATTTTATTTTACTGAACCTAAAAATAAAATACAAAGCTGCATGCTTTTATAGTTCCTTGTTAAAAGTTATAAAAATCTTTATCTTTACCTTCAAAAGACGCAGAACTCTAATAAGGCGAATGACTCGGAATACACTGATAGTCTTAATCATATGGTATGTTGGGTGAAGTGGCTTAAAGATATTAATAATCATGATATCTATGAGTCCAACTATTATGATTACTAGTTCAAACTGATTCCAATGATGAAAGATGTAAGCCCTCCCCATGGCTAAAGCCTGTTATTAAAAAGAAACATACAGTATTTATTTTGATTCATTACATCATTTACATTATAAAACAAGAGAATATATTAAGCTTTTACTCAAATCTAAAAACAATTATAATGCATCTTTCAACACTACCCAGGCTTGACAAATCCACTCATCCATCTATTAACAGCGCATAAACCAATTTATGCAGAATTAAAACCTTTAACTAAAAAACAAACATCATATTTCTAGCCCTTCTGGTCTCAAAGGTAACCTTTGAAAGGTAAGTATTACCTTTCTGCAACTGCAGGGAGGCAGATTGAAACAGATATGTAAACTGTTTAAGACTTAAATTCTGGCTCCAGAACACAGCAGGAGCAGCTGAGTTATCCATGGGTCAGTCACTTCAGAGGTGAATATTGGGGGGAAGAAATCCTTCCCCCTACCTAGGACACTCTCTCTTTCTGGCCCGATGAATATTTATATAAATAATTAAAGTGGAACAGCTCCAATAGGAAAGAGTGACAGACTGACTGTATCCCACAGGATAAGGCATTCACTCAGGATGTGGGAGATCTGCGTTCACATCCCTCCTTCAAATCAGGCAGAACAAGGACTTGAACTTGGTTCTGCCATGTCTCCTGCACCCTAGAGTGGCGCCATAGCCAATGGACGATTGGTTATTTTGGGGTATCTTTCTCTGATTTTTTTGTGAAAAATATCAAAAGGTCTCAGGGTCATTCTGATGTGAAGGGGAAATTTTTCAAAATCTCAAATTTTTTCATGGAAATAGGAAAGCTGTTTCCCACTTAGCTCTACTTTCAAGACATGATTAGAAGGTCAGAAAAAATCTTAAGACTTTCCAATTTACCATGTTCCACTCCATTTTTTCAACGGATAATTATTTTATTGAAAATATGAAGTTTATTCCCTTGTAACTGGAGTTCTTCAAGATGGACTCTACACATTCCCACTCTTGAGATGTGTCAATGGTACAGCTCTGACATTGGAACGTTTAATCATAGCAGTGCCCATTTGAGCTGTCTTGCACCAGCTCCTGGTCTCCCCCACTCTCAGTGTCCCTAAATATTCTGAGGGCTTGGCTATTAAAAAGAGGGCTTTGGTGCCACCAGTCACCAGTGGTGGCATCTGTCCATTGGGAGCCTCCTGAAAAACTCAATTTTGGGTCCCCTACTTGTGTGGAGAATGACATTTTGCTCTACAATATGGTGTCCTCCACACAGCGTGACCTCTCATGCACTGTACATAGAGCAAAATGGCATCCTCCACACAGGTAGGGGCTTCAGATCCTTCTGCACTGAAGGGTTTGCTACCATTCCAGGAGTGGAGGTCAGTGCCTTATGAAGAGTTTTAGATTGTTTTTTGCCCTCCAAGACATTGTAGGCTGATACAGTCTGATTGTACTCACAGATCGTTTAATGGATTCGAATCCAGAGAGTTTACTGCCATGGCCTCCTGGAGCAGTGAGGCTTGGAGTTTGCTTAAGCATTCATAATAAGATCTTGGGGTGAAGGTGCTGCAGATTAGGTAGGTGAGGAAAAATGCCCTTCTCCCAGGCAAGCCTCATCTAAGATCTAAAATGGAGAATACAGCAGGACAACAGGCATATATCTTGAATCCTGGCCTTTTCCCCTTTGGATCTACACCACAGGATCCAAGTGCCAATACTGTAGCTCAGGAACCCCAAAACTTATAGAAAACAAACAATAACTCTTAAAAAATAAAAGCAAATAAAGAAAACCAGCCACAGTGGGAAGGAACTGATGTCTCAAGTGCCACACTCCTTCTATAACCTGGTTCTGAGAATGTTCAGGAACAGCAGGGGACATGAGAAAAACTTGTTACCCACCTTTCGTAACTGTTGTTCTTCGAGATGTGCTGCTCATGTCCATTCCAATCTAGGTGTGCACGCGCCCACGTGCGCAGCCGTCTGAGATTTTGGCCTTAGCAGTACCAGTAGGGCTGGCTGTGGCGCCCTCTGGAGTTCCGCGCTCATGCCGCAGAATATCAGGCGCCGCCGGCCCTACGTCCTCTCAGTACCTTCTTGCCGACAACTCTGACAGAGGGGCAGGAGGGCGGGTAATGGAATGGACATGAGCAACACATCTCCAAGAACAACAGTTACAAAAGGCAGGTAACCGTTTTTCTTCTTCGAGTACTTGCTCATGTCAATTCCATTCTAGGTGACTCACAAGCACAATCAACGGAGGTGGACTCGGAGTTCACGGTCTTGCTACTTGCAGCACTGCTCTGCCAAAGCCAGTATTGTCTCAAGCCTGCTGGGTCAGTGTATAGTGCAACGCGAATGTGTGGATGGATGACCAGGTGGCAGCCTGACAGATCTCTTGGATCAGCACATGCGGCAGAAAGGCTGCTGCTGATGCCTACGCCCTAGTCAAATGAGCCGTCACGATTGCCGGCGGGAGCACCTTTGCCAGCTCATAGCAGTAGCAGTTGCAGGCCGTGGTCCAAGATGAGATTCTCTGGGCTGACACTGGGCAACCTTTCATCCTGTCAGCGACAGCAACGAACAACTGCGTTGACTTATGGAACTGCTTTGTTCTATCAATGTAGAAGGCCAGCGCCCATCTGACATCCAGAGTATGCAGCCTGCATTCCTCATCCATTGCATTAGGTTTTGGACAAAGGACTGGTAAGAATGTCTTGACCAGTGTGGAACTGGGAGACGACCTTGGGCAGAAAAGCCGGGTATGGATGCAGATGGACCTTGTCCTTATAGAAGACCGTATAAGGCTACTCGGACATGAGTGCCCTGATCTTGGACACCCTACGGGCCAAAGCTTTAGCAACCAAGAAGGGGACCTTCCAGGAGAGAAGCAGGAGGGGGCAGGAAGCCAAGGGTTCAAAGGGGGAACCCATGAGCCTCGACAGCACAAGATTCAGGTCCCAAGGGGGGACTGGGTCCTGGAGATGTGGGTTAAGGCACTCCAAACTTTTCAGGAACTACGCTGTCATGAGATGGGCGAAGACCAACCGGCCTTGAAATGGAGGGTGGAATGCCGAAATGGCCGCCTGGTGTACCTTGATCGAAGATAGCGACAGGCCCTGGAGCTTAAGGTACAGTAAATAGTCCAGGATGTCCTGCAGCGAGGCCTCTTCCACATAAATGTATCGGTCTGAGGCCCAACACATGAACTGCTTCCACTTTGATAGCCCTGGTGGAAGGTTTCCTGCTGCCCAACAGGACCTGTTGGACACCAGCGGAGCACTCCCGTTCATCCATATTTAGCCACACAGCAACCAAGCTGTCAAGTGCAGTGACACCAGGTTCCGGTGCAGCAGATTACTGTGGTTCTGGGACAGCAGATCCGTCCAGAGAGGTAGCTGCAATGGAGTGACTGCCGAAAGACTCAGCAGCATGCCAAACCAGTGTTGACGAGGCCACGCTGGGCAGTGTTCCCTCTAATTTTTCCTACACGTGCGGAATGAATTTTGTTATGTGCACCAATATGGAGTGATGTGTGACACATCACCTTCATATTGGTGCACATAACAAAATTCATGTGGTGACGGTGGGGCCAAGGGGTTTGGAGTGTGGGAGGGGGCTCAGGGCTGGGGCAGAGGGTGTAGCGGTGTGATGGCTCCGGCTGGGGGTGCGTGCTTTTGGGTGGGGCCGGGGATGAGGGGTTCAGGGCTGGGGCAGAAGGTTGGGGTGCATAGGGTCAAGGTTCCGGCCAGGGGTGTGTGCTCTGGGGGGGGGGGCTGGGGATGAGGGGTTTGGTGTGCAGAAGGGTGCTCCGGGGCTACAGCGGGAAGAGAGGACTCCTGACCAGCTGCAGCAGGACTTGGGCTGGTGGGGAGAGGTGCCTCACCCCGCCGCACCAGCTCCGGGGCTGGGGCCGCGGGATAGGCACCCCAGCCGTGGCAGGTCCAGGCCGGGGCTAGGTTCGGGCCGCCCCTCCCCTAGCCACAGCAGGTCCGGGGCTGAGTTGGGGCTGTGGGAGGGGCACCCTATAGGCACCAACTCCATGGGTGCTCCAGGGCTGGAGCACTCACAGAGAAAAATTAGCGGGTGCTGCTCAGTAGCAGGCACCAACAGCCAAGCTCCTCCTGCCCTCCAGCACCTCACCTGCTGGTGGCCCCGCTGACCAGCTCCTCCCCCGCCCTCCCAGCACCTCCTACCCGCCGCGAATAGCTGTTTCGTGGTGTGTAGGAAGCTACAGGAGGGAGGGGGAGGAGCAGGGACAGGGTGCGCTCGGGACAGGAGGCGGGGGAAGAGGCAGGAGCGGGGACATGGGGGAAGGGGTTGAGTGGGGGCAGGGCCTGGGGCGGAAGGGGGGGTTGAGCACCTATGTTGCGCCCCTCCCCTGGCAGGCTGGCTGGGCAGGTTCCACAAGCGCTTGCGTGGCGCTAAATAGGCTGCTATGCAGCCGCATGGTTACAGGGAATTTAGATGCTGGGGCTATGAGGATAACCAATGCATTGTCTTGCTTCACCTTTAGCAGGACCTTGTGGATCAATGGAATCAGCGGGAAGGCGTACATCAGCGCTCCCAACCATGGAACCAGGAAGGCATCTGACAGGGAGCCCTTGTCCCTGCCCTGCAGAGAACAGAACATATGACACTTTCTGTTCTGCCTGGAAGCAAACAGGTGTACCTGGGCAATCCCCCACCTGCAGAAGATTAGGCTGACCACCTCCGGATGAAGCGACCATTTGTGGCGAGACAAAAAGTTCCTGCTGAAGTGTTCTGCCAGGACATTCCTGGTTCCGGGCAGGTGGGCGGCTACCAGATGAATGTCATGCCACATACAAAAGTCCCAGAGGCTGAGAATCTCCCAACAAAGGGCCAAAGACCTGGTGCTGCTCTGCCCGTTGATGTAATACAGTACGGCTGTATTGTCCGTCAGGACCCGCACCACCCTGCCCTTCAGGTGGGGCAAGAACGCCAGGCAGGCCAGGTGAACTGCTCTGAGCTCCCTGACATTGATATGAAGGGCCAGATGGTTGTGGAGCCAGCGGCCCTGGGTGTTCAGCTTGCCCAGATGAACTGGAAGTGGCGCCCAGCTACTGTGAAACGCAGGAAATGCCTGTGCCCCGGGAATATGGAAACATGAAAGTAAGCATCCTTTAAGTCAAGATCGGCATACCAGTCCCCCGGATCCAGGGAAGGAATGATAGAGACCAGGGAGACCATGCGGAACTTCAACTTCTTAAGAGACTTGTTGAGGCCACGCGGAACTTCAACTTCTTAAGAGACTTGTTGAGGCCACGCAAGTCCAAGATGGGTGTGAGGCCCCCTTTTGCCTTCCAGATTAGGAAGTAGCAGGAGTAGAAGCCTCTTCCTTCCATGTCCCGAGGAACCTCCTCCACAGCCCCCAAGCCCAGGAGCTTCTCAACCTCCTGAACGAAGAGTTTCTCATGAGAAGGGTCCCTGAAGAGGGATGAGAAAGTGGGGTGGGGGCAGGATGGAGGGGCAGCCTAGTATTGCAGGGTATAGCCCCAAGCTACTATGTCCAGGACCCAGTGGTCTGCCGTAACCCGTGACCAGGCTGAGCGGTAGAGAGAGGGGCGGTTGAGGAAAAGGTGGGTAGGATCCGGTTGACTGACAGGAGCATTGCTCTCGGGAGGACCTTCAAAATTATCACTTCAGGCCCCCTGGGTGTTTGGCAGGTCCGGACTAGGCTGATGAGTGGGAGGAAGAAGGGCAACGATGACTAAAACCAGCGTCCCTTCTCCTTGTAGATCACTGATGGGATCTTGCCAGGGTCTTGGCGGCGGTGGTGGCTGAAAGGGCTTCCTGGCTGATTGCGGCATGTGCATGCCCAACGAGTGAAGAGTAGCCCCAGTGTCCTTCAACTCATGCAGCCTGGCATCTGTTTGATTGGAGAACAGACCAACTCTGTCAAAAGGGAAGTTCTGGAACGGGGCCTGCATCTCCTGGGAGAGGTCCGCCGTTTGGAGCCAGGAGCTGCATCACATGACCACCACCGATGCGACCACCCTTGCTGCCAAGTCTGCCGTGTCCCATGCCATCTGCAGGGAACATCTGGCCGCCGCAGTACCCTCCTCCATTAGCGTGCCAAACTCGTGGGCCAGACCCTGAGGGAGGGATTCCTGGAACTTCTTAAGACTGTCCCAGAGATTAAAATTCTACCGGCCCAGCAGGGCCTGATGGTTCGCCACCCGGAATTGCAGGTTGGCGATCAAATAATTTTTTCTCCCAAATAAATTGAGTTTTTCGAACTCTTTGTTTTTGGGAGTTGAGGCGGTGGAAACCTGCTTGTCCTCGTTGGCCGCAGACACAACCAGCGAGCCCAGGGTGGGTGGGTATAAAGGTATTTGAAACCTTTGGCCGGCACAAAGTACTTTTTCTCAGCCCGTTTCAAGGTGGGAGGGATGGAGGAGGGGGTCTGCCACAGGGTCTTGGCTATCTTGAGGACCCCGTCATGTACAGGCAGGGTGACCTGGGCGGGCATAGAGACCAAGAGGACATTGAAGAGGGTGTCCTCCCTGCTCTGCCATCTCCTGAAGCCCAAAGTTGTCGGCCACGTGCCAGAAAAGGGCTTGAGGCTCCCTAAAGTCATCTGTCAAGCTAGCTCTGGAAGGTCCCACGACTGCCTCAACCAGGAATGACGAGGAAGACTGGACCACTGGTGGAGGTACCGGAGTCTCGACCACTGGTGGAGAAGGAGGCTTAGGGGTGGGCACAGGTTCCTCCGCGCCGACCTCAGAATAGGCTTTCGGTACCGGGCCCAGCACCAGTCGAGGCACCAACTGATGCTCCGCTGCAGCCACCGAGGAGTATTGTGAAGGAGGCATCGTCACCACTGGTATGCCCCACGCGCTCCAATATGGCCACTGCGTTGGCCACTGGCCGTGCTGCCACTGTGCTGCCGTAGATGAGGAAGTGGGCTCTGGGGCCCAATGATGCTGACGGGACCTGGGCGATGGGCTGAACTGGCCCTCTGTACAGGAGGAACCACCTTCTGGTGACCAGGGAGGAGCTTTCGATGCCTACGTTTGCTTACTGGTCGTGGTTACCAGCAACCATGGACCAGGAGTTATTGACCAGTGACTGTACTGGGGAGAGCGGCATCAGGGAGATCGGAGCCGGGGAGACTGGAGCTGGGGAACGTTCTCACTGCACTGGCGATCGGGACCGACACGAGAGTGAGCGGTGCTAGGAATAGTAGAGGGAGTGTCGACCCCGTGCCGGTGAGTAGCGCCAAGGAGATCTGGATGTCTGCCTGGGAGAATGACGATGCGACTGGGACCTGCCCCGGGATTCCAGACACGGCAAAGAAGAGCAAAATTTTCTGTTTGGCAACCAGCAGTGTTCCCCTGTACCCTGAGGGGTCTTAACAGCAGGCTTGCCCTCTTGGGGAGCCTTAGCCAGGTCCTCCGGCCTCTGTGCTGTCTCTGTGCCTGGGAAGACTGGGATGACGATGGTGCAGGCAGGGCTGTGGGTCCCATACCGCTCCCAGGAGTCAGTGGTGGACCTTTAAGGGGGTTGGGAGCCCCAACTGCAGAGGCATAATCGCGTGGCTGCAGAGAGCTCTTCTTGGCCTTCTTCTTCAGCAATGGTGAATGGTTCCAGGAGGAGCACTGCGCAGGGAAGCTGAGGCACTGGGTGCTACCAGCCTTGACGGCTCAGAACCCAGGCGGAGTGCGAACTCCATAAGAGAGTCCTGAGGCGGATATCCCACTCTTTTTGGGTGCAGGGCCGAAAGTTTTTGCAGATCCGGCATTGCTCCTTAATGTGTGACTCCCCCAAGCACTTAAGGCAGCTGCTATGGGGGTCACTCACAGGCATAGGCCTCTTGCAGTCCGAGCAGGGCTTAAACCCAGGAGACTGGGTCATGCCCCACCTGGGGCAAAGTCCCCACTGGGAACCTAACTACTACCCAACTAAGGCTATGTCTACACTGGCAAGTTTCTGCGCCACAAGTTATACCACTTTTATTAAAATGCTGGAATTAAACCACTGTTGCATGTCCACACTGCGCTCCAGCATCCCAAGGAGCACATTCACATTAGCAGCTCTTGCAACGGCAAAGACAGCAGTGCATTGTGGTAGCTATCCCACTGTGCAACTGGCCAAAGGGTGCTTTAAGAAGGGTTTGCAATGCCTCATGGGGCAGGCACAGCGTAACATGATGCAGGTTTTCCAATCCCATTTTTCCATGGGCATCCTAGTACATTGCCGGCTGCTTTTCAACTGAAGTGGGGGGGCGAGGGGGGTTGGAGTGTGTGACAGGGAGTGTGTGTGTATGGAGGGGGTGGGGGAGAGAGTGTGTTTTGGGGGACAGCGGCAGGAAGCAACCAGTCCTGAGGCAGGGGGAGGGGGAAACCCTGACATCAGCCCCCACCTCCCTCCCTGGGCTCTATGCACAGCATTCTCTCACACACACCTGCCTCTGTGTTCAACAGCACGAGCATTCCACATTAATGGTTTGCTTTGTGCCCCAGAGCAGATCAGCACAGCATGCAATGGCTGTCAGAAACAGTGCTTTGAAAGGGGAGGGGTGCATGCCTCCAGGGCAGCCGAGTTCAAAACAATGAGCAGAGTGGTCACTTGGGACATTATGGGACAGCTCCGGAGGCCAGTTACAGTGCAGAAAGCAATCAAGTATCTACACTGGCAATAGAGCGCTGGAGCATCTGCGCAAATAGCCTTACGATTCTCGTCGATGTGGTTTTTTTGCAGCGCTGCAACTGAGGAATTTCTGCGTACAAAGTGGCTTGGCAGTGTGTACACATCTGCAGTTTGAGCACAAAAAGCTGCTTTACTGAGCAGCAACTTGCCAGTGTAGACAAGCCCTAACACTTAACTACAGTAACTCCTCACTTAAAGTCGTCCCGCTTAACGTTGTTTGGTTGCTGATCAATTAGGGAACATACTCATTTAAAGTTGTGCAATGCTCCACTCTTACGTTGTCTGGCTGCCTGCTTTCTCCACAGCTGGCAGCCTCCCTATGCCTCCCCCTCCCCACAGCGCCTCCTGCCCGCTGGCAGACCCCGTGGATCAGAGCCTTCCCCCTCCTCCCCCTGCCTCCTGCCCGCAGCAATCAGCTGGCTTGCGGCGTTTTGGAGGCAGGAGGGAGAGGGGAGGAGCAAGGACTCGGTGCGCAGGTTTCCCCTGCCTCCCGAACGTGGCAAGCCAGCTGATTGCCCCGGCAGGAGGAAGGGGGAGGAGCGAGGACTCGGCGCGCCTCCCCACTCCCTCCCCTGCCTCCCGAACACGGCAATCAGCTGGCTTGCGGTGTTTAGAAGGGAGGGGAGGGATGAGGGAGGAGCCAGGATGCAGCGTGTGAAGTAAAGGGGGAGGAGGTGGGGGGGGGGGGAAGAGGCCGGTCAAGGGTGGGGGCTTGGGGGAAGAGGTGGAGTGGGCAGGCTGAGGGTTGAGGCCCCCACCCCTGGTGCTTGCAGAGTAGGGGAAGCTGCCCTGGAACCTAATCCCCCTATTTACATTAATTCTTATGGGGACATTGCATTCGCTTAACATCGTTTCACTTAAAGTCTCATTTTTCAGGAACATAACTACAACGTTAAGTGAGGAGTTACTGTACTTAACAACTACTTAACACTACCAAATGCAAGCTATGTACAAAGACCCTAAAGCATGAAATTCAAAAAGGAGAAACTGCTAGCTCTTGCTAAGGAAGAAAGGCACTCCGACTGACCACCATGGGCGGTAAGAAGGAACTGAGAGGGCGTAAGGTCGGCGGTGCCTGATATACCACAGCATGAGTGCGGAACTCCAAAGGGTACCACAGGCGGCCCTATGGGTACCGCTAAGGCAAAAATTTCCGACGGCCACGCACATGGGCACGCGCACACCTAGAATGAAATCGACATGAGCAAGCACTCGAAGAACAACATAGCTACAGGCACTGATATGAAATGTTCCATTATCAGAACTGCATCTCCAGCTCGTCCCAAAAGTGAGAACTTGCAGAGGCCACTTGAAGATTCTGCTGATATTTAAGCTCAATGTTTGGAAACTAGCATATATAAGTTGGGATAAAAATTACTCCCCATTTCTTTATCACTAGGTCTCTTACAAACATGTGACTGTTGTCTCATAGGAAGCAACTCAATACTTTCACGACTAAGAGATACAGAGTACAGGTCTGTCTCATCCTACGCTGGGGTTACCTTCCGCAGTCAGTGCCTAAAGCAAAAATCGCGTATAGTCAAAATTACATTGAGTGTAATGGCGGGCGGAATCGCCTGCACTACAGAAACAGTATTTAAATGGTTATTTTTCTCTTTTTTTGGTTTTTTTTCCCCCCCGACTGCGTAAAGCTGAAATCGCGCATGTTAAATGCACCTAAGATGCGACAGACCTGTATATCTAAGCCGTCATACACAAAGCACAAGACATAATAGTGCAGCTCTATGCAAAAAGCAAGAATCATTCATTAACAAGCTCAGAAAAAGTTAATGATTTTATGCTGCGGTGTGGAAAAATTCAAATTAATCTAAAGAAAACTTCATTAATATAATAGAAGAGCATTTAAGAATTAATGTAATAGAAGAAGCCATTGACTTTTATAACAGAGAATCCCTTTTGTAAAATATTTGTAAGCATCTATAATTAAATAGAATTTTGCATTTCTAAGAAAAAACAACAAAAAGCATTACCATTCATGGGGAAAAATATAATTCATAAGTACCTTTAATGATGCCTCCAGTATATACAAACCAAGAAAGAAATAGTTACAGATTTTTAGTTGTCTAATATATGTTTCATCTAGATGTGCCATAAAATCCATTAGAATGAGAATTAAATTCAATAATGTTATAATGTAACTTGTGTACTCAAATTCATCCATAAACACTATATGGTGACAAAGCTTCAGAATCTTGTTCCTGGAAAAAAAAGTTGAGAAAATAATTTTAGGAATTTTTTATGATGCCATTAATTTTGTTTTGTCTAAAAACAGGTGAATATAGATTTTCTATATATTTCAGCAAGAAACTGATTGAAACAATAGTACACCAATTAGTTGATATTCTAGTACAGGGGTAGGCAACCTATGGCACGTGTGCCGAAGGCGGCACGCAAGCTGATTTTCAGTGGCACTCACACTGCCCGGGTTCTGGCCACCGGTCGGGGGGATCTGCATTTTAATTTAATTTTAAATGAAGCTTCTTAAACATTTTAAAAACATTATTTACTTTACATACAACAATAGTTTAGTTATATATTATAGATTTATAGAAAGAGACCATCTAAAAACATTAAAATGTATTACTGGCACGTGAAACCTCAAATTAGCATGAATAAATGAAGACTCGGCACACCACTTCTGAAAGGTTGCCGACCCCTGTTCTAGTAATAAGCATGTAATTTAACAATAACTTAATAATAGTTAATCGTAACTAATAATTACAAATTTTCTAAGTAACAGTTTATGTAAATTAAGCGATTATATACTAATGAAATATATAAGGCACTGTTCATCCAAAAAATGGTTATTTACCATTGCAGTAATGTTTTTCAAGATGCATTGTGCACATGTACATTCCACTTCAGATATATGTGCTTCCAAAGCACTCGAGTCAGAAACTTTTGCCAGCAGAACCGTTTGGACTGTGCATATGCCCTTAATGTCCTTGTGCAACGGGCATAAAGGGCTGAGCCGCCCCAACTCCTCAGTTCCTTCACATTGCAAAATTATCATACTTCTGAAGTAGGGGGGAAGTAGAGAGGGTCGTGAAATGCATATGTGCACAATACATCTTGAGGAACAACAGTTACTGTACAGGTGAGTAATGGTTTTTTCCTCCTTCAAAAGATTATGCATATATACATTCTACTCCAGGTGACTCATCAGCAGTTCTCTTGTAAGTGGTGGGATTTCTGAATTGAACAACAAAGTACCAACTTGCCAAAGTCTGCATCAGCACAAAAAGCCTGAGTGATGGCATAATGCTTAGAGAAAGTGTGTACAGATGACCACATCACAGAGTTGCAGATGTCTATAATGGGTATGTTCCTTAAATGGCTGATGAAATAGATTAAAGCTCTTGTTCAATGAGCAGTTATGTAAGATCATAACAGTATTCTATGCATGAAAATATTCTGTGGGACAATCTCTGAGCTGAGATTGATTGCCCTTTACCCTTTCAATGTACGCTACAAAGAGCCTTGGAGACACTCTGAAAAGTTTAGTTTGAAGAATATAAAATTATGAGGTCCTATGTACATCAAAGATATGCAGTTTTTCTTCACCCTTGTTAGTGTGTGGCTTAGGAAAAAATGCAGGCAACTGAATGGTTAGGTTTAAATGAAAGGCTGACTCACTTTTGGACAGGGTCTCAACAAGACACTGTCCTTGTGAAAATGGTGAATGGAAGTCAGCTAAGAATGCTTGTAACTCAGATACCCTCTTAGCCAATGTAATTGCTACTACAAATGCCATTTTCATAGAAAGGACCAATAAAAAGAAAGTTGCCATTGCTCAAAAGGAGGCCCCATTGCCCCTAATAGTACCAGGTTTAGCTCCCAAGGGCAAACTGGATCACTGATGGGGGGATACACCCAAATGAGAACTTTAAGGATCACCACCACCATCAGATGCGAGAAAACTGAGGAACCTTCAGTAGGCTGTGGTGATGTGAAAGGCTGAAACAGAGCCAAATTAACTATGATCAAGCTAATGGAGAGTCCTGTAGATTTCAGTTGTAGCGACTATTCCTAAATGCACCAAATTTTCGTGTAAGCAGCAGAGAGATGATGAGACAAAGTTGAAAACCTCTTCCTCTTTGCTAAATATGTATCTTTTGTGGAATCTTTTCTACCGCTAATCAGGAAGGCTTGGACCTCTTGTGAACAGTCTCTCTTCTGTAGATTTTAACAATTGACCAGCCAGGCTGTAAGACGCAAGCTTTGTATGTCTGGATGCAGAGCTCAGCCTTGATCTTGAGACAGTGGACCTTCAACCAGATGCAGAGTGATTGGTATTTGGACAATGCAGATTGGTGTACCAGTACTGCCTTGGCCAAGCTGGTGCTATCAGAAGTAACATTTTGTGATTTTGTTTCTTTTTCCTCGTCACCACTGGAATCAAGGGAACTGGAGAGAAGGCATAAAGAAGCTGTTTCAGCCAGGAGATGAGATATGCATTAGTTATGGAATCTGGACTGTGACCTGCTCTGGAGCAGAATCTCCGATTCTTCCTGAGGTTTGTTGCAAAGATGTACCCCACTTGATAAATATGAATTGTTGTATCTCTGTCTTTAAGTACCACTTGTGATGATAAACAAAGTTCCTACTGAAAGAATCCACTATGGTGTTTCTGATCCCAGGCAGATAAAAGGCCTTCAGCAAAATGTTGTTTTGTATGGAAAAATTCTCTAGATTAATTGATTCTTGGAACAATCAAATCGACCTGGCTCCACCTTGCCTGTTCAAGTAAAACATGGAGGTGGTATTATCCATGAGTATCTGATAGCATGACCGTTGACTGTGGCCGGGAATGCTTTGCAGGCACCAGGAACAGCATGCAGCTCCAAAAGGTTGATATGGAGTGACATCTCTTGATTCATCCAGAGAGCCTGAAGTGCTCTCAGATGGCCCTAGTGCTTGGTTAAGGAATCTGACTAGAGTCACTGCTGGTTCAGGAGGAGAGAAGGGAGCTCCTCTGGAGACACTGTGAGGATCAATCTACCAATCCAGAGAGGCAAGTGCTTGTGCAGATATGCAAATCATGCCCAGTGAGTGCCTGATTAGTTGATAAACAGAGTGGAGTCCAGCTTGCATACAGCTGAAGTGGTCTGGCATGCTGTGCCATGTGTGCACAATGCCATGTGCCCGAGAAGTTGAAGGCAGGACAGAGCCATTGCCCTGTGCTCAGCCTTGAGGTTCCTGCACAAGGTGACAATGGTCTCTAGAGCAGTGGTTCTCAACCCACGGCCCGCTTGTGGCCCAATCAGCACACAGCTGTGGCCCACATGACAACCTCAGGGTCATACAGGTAGTATATATATTGTGTGGATGCGGCCCACATAACACAGAGAGCTGCATATGTAGCCCACAAATGGTAAATAGGTTGAGAGCCACAAATGGTAAATAGGTTGAGAGCCACTGGTCTAGAGATAACGCTGCCCACTTATTTACGTCACCTGGAAGTGAGAACAGACATCTTGACTTTAGTAAAGCTTTTGATACTGTCTCACATGATCTTCTTATAAACAAACTAGGGAAATGCAACCTAGATGGAGCTACTATAAGGTGGGTGCAAAACTGGTTCCCAGAGAATAGTTATCAGTGGCTCACAGTCATGCTGGAAGGGCATAACGAGTGGGGTCCCGCAGGGATCAGTTCTGGATCCGGTTCTGTTCAATATCTTCATCAATTATTTAGATAATGGCATAGAGAGTACCCTTATAAGGTTTGCAAATGATACCAAGCTGGGAGGGGTTGCAAGTGCTTTCAAGGATAGGATAATAATTCAAAATGATCTGGACAAACTGGAGAAATGGTCTGAAGTAAATAGGATGAAATTAAATAAGGACAAATGCAAAGTACTCCATTTAGGAAGGAACAATCACTTGCACACATACAAAATGGGAAATGACTGCCTAGGAAGGAGTACTGTGGAAAGGGATCTGGGGGTCACAATGGACCACAAGCTAAATATGAGTCAACAGTGTAACACTGTTGCAAAAAAACCTGAACATCCTTCTGGGATGTATTATCAGGAGTGTTGTAAGCAAGACAAGAGAAGTAATTCTTCCGCTCTACTCCGCGCTGATTAGGCCTCAACTGGAGTATGGTGTCCAGTTCTGGGCGCCACAGGAAGGATGTGGACAAATTGGAGAGAGTCCGGAGAGGAGCGACAAAAATGATTAAAGGTCTAGAAAACATGACCTATTAGGGAAGACTGAAAAAATTGGGTTTGTTTAGTCTGGAAAAAAGAAGACAGAGAGGACATGATAACAGTTTTCAAGTATGTAAAAGGTTGTTACAAGGAGGAGGAAGAGAAATGGTTTTTCTTAACCTCTGAGGACAGGACAAGAAGCAATGGGCTTAAATTTCAGCAAGGGAGGTTTAGGTTGGACATTAGGAAAAACTTCCAAACTGTCAGGGTGGTTAAGCACTGGAATAAATTGCTTAGGGAGGTTGTTGAATCTCCATAATTGGAGAATTTTAAGAGCAGGTTAGACAAACACCTGTCAGGAATGATTTAGATAATACTTAGTCCTGCCACGAGTTCAGGGGACTGGACTAGATGACCTCTCGAGGTCCCTTCCAGTTCTATGATTCGCATTGCACTTTTGTTGCCTGCATTGCAAAGCATTTATGTGCCAGATATGCTAAACATTCGTATGCCCCTTCATGCTTCGGCCACCATTCCAGAGGACATGCTTCTATGCTGATGACGCTTGTTAAAATAATGTGTTAACTTAATTTGTGACTCAAGTCCTTGGGGGAGAATTGTATATCTCCTGCTCGGTTTTACCCGCATGCTGCCATATATTTCATGTTATAGCAGTCTCGGGTGATGACCCAGCACATGTTGTTCTATTTAAGAATATGTGCAAGAGGCCATATGCCACAGAAGCCTCATACAATTCCATGCTGTTGTGACTGGGTGAGCCTTGAGATCCAGAATGATGGACTGGATTTGTCTGAAATCTTGACTTGGAAGGAAAGCTCTGGCTTGAGTAGAGTCCAGACCTGCCCCAATAAACTCTATTCTCTGAACTAGGGACAGGATACACTTCTCTCTGTTAATTAACAGCACCAGCGCATTGAAGATTGCCTAGGTAAGAGTTACACTGGACAGTACCTGAACCCTGGGCTGGTCTCTCTCAAGCCAGTTGTCCAGGTAGGAATAGATTTGCACACCTAACTTCCTCAGAAATTCAGCCACCACTGCTATAATTTGCATACCTAGCTTCCTCAGAAATGCAGCCACCACTGCTATACATTTTTTTTAAAGTCCATGGAGTTGCAGACATGCCAAAAGGCAGCACAGTGAACTGGTAATGAGATTGGCTTACCAAAAGCCTGACATACTTCCTGTGGCACTGATAAATTGCCACATGGAAGTATGTGTCCTTTAAGATGAGAGTGGCATGCCAGTCTCCAGGATCCAGGAAGGGAATACTGGAAGCCAGCGTGACCATGTCAAATTTCATCTTTTTCAGATATCTGTTGAGTTGATGCAGGTCTAACATTGGTCTGAGACCTCCCTTTTCTTTCAGAATTAGGAAATAGTGGGAATAAAACCCCATCCCTCTGTGACACTGTGGAAACTCTTCTATGGCTCCCACCCAGACGAGGACCTCATTATGAGAGTGGTTCTTGAAGAGGTACAGGGAGGGAGGGAGGGCGGGAAGAAGGGGTAGAAACAAATTGAAGGATGTATTCCACTTCCACAGTGCTTAAGACCCATTAGTCTGAATTAATTAGGGACCAAATACTTAGGAAGTGGGATACACAGTTTGCAAACGGAGGGTATGGAGAGACTTGGATTATAGAGACTGGTATGGAGTCCTTGACCGACTCATCAAAATTTTTGAGTGCCCCCAGGATGCCTAGATGAACCAGGAGCTGCTGTAGTAGAAGAAGAGGTTGGCCTATGCCTAAAACTCCGACTCTTTTTCCTTGTTAGGTCCTGGCAAGGCACAAGAGTTGGGTATCAGTGAGACTGCTGAGGACGAAAGTGTTTCCTAGTCAGGGCCAGTGTATATATGCATAATTACTTTAGAGTCACCCAGAAGTCCTTTAAGCCATGAAATGTATCATCCATCTGCACCAAGAAGAGGGAAGACCCTTCAAATGGCAAGCCTTGAATAGTTGTGAACTTCTTGGGGCAGCCCCAAAGATTGCAGCGAAGAGCACCTGCACATAGTGATGGCAGAGGCTATGATCCTAGCAGCTGAGTCAGCAGCATCTAAACTGGCCTGGAGCAAAGTTCTAGACACCAATTTCCCTTCCTCCACGAGTGAAAGAAACACTTGCTTAGTGTCCTCAGGCAGCTTGTCCTGAAATTTCAATATAGAGTCCGAGATGTTATAATCACACTACCCTAATCAATTTTTCTACCAAACAGGTCAAGTTTTTGGCATCCTTTGACTTAGGGGTAGCCACTTGTTGCCCCTAGGATTCCCTGTTGTTGGCAGCCAAGACAACCAGTAACTCCAGAGGGGAGTGGGAATACAAATGTTCCAAGTCTTCGGAGAGAACATAGTATATGTGATCAGTCCTCTTGGATGTGGGTGGAAATGGCAAGGGAGTTTGTCACAAGGTTTTGATGGGCTCTAAAATCACCTCATTGATTGGTAGGACCACATGAGATGGGTCAGTTGTCATCAGAATGCCAATAAGATGATCGGACAGTTCTCTAACCTTCTCCACCTGGATATCAAAGGCAGAGGCAACTCTTTTTTAGAGCTCCTGGTGAGCTCTTCAGTCATTAGGTAGGGGTGTGGTGATTCCCAAGGGAACTATTTCATCTAGGGAAGAGGAGGATGAGGCCAATGCAGGTTAAGGGCTAAACCTCCTCTGATAATCAGATGGCTGGATCCCCGTGATCCACTTCCTTGTGCTTGGTACTGGGCCCAGCCAACCTCTGACTCCAAAAGTGACTCAGCGACTGGTGCTGATATGAAGAGAGGTCATTGTCGTCAGCTTTCCTCTTGACGGTACCGTCAGATGAGAGCTCTGAAACGCAGGAGACTGATGCAATACTTGATGCTGCGCTGAGACCGACGCAGTGTGGTCTGGTGATATTGAAGGAGCAACTTCCTGCACTGCCAGGTAAGCCAGCACTGACAAACTCAAGTCCCTCAACACCAAAAAGACCTTCAGTGTGGACAGAACCGGAAGAGTCTCTGAGCAACAAGAGAAGAAGGCAAGTGCCGAAGAAGTTGAAGGTACCTTGTCAGGCCCTGGACTCAATGGTGCCTGCCCCGGTGCCAGAGTCCACGATACAGCATTAGCTGCATTAGCTGATGACTGAGATGAGGAGTGCTTCAATTTTGACTGCACTCTACTTGACCCTTTGTCCCCCTGCTTGGGGAACTTAGAAACCGGCAATCTTCCTTTCCTGGTCACATCCTTGGAAGCTATGTTTCTTCCTCTGCACCAGGAAGGGTGAACAGTGCCAGGACTTGGCCAGTATCAGAGGAATGTTTCTCACAGAAGCTGAAGTACTCGGCACATTCTCCAAATGGGAAGTCTTTGAAGATAGTCTCAGAGCAGCCTCCATCAACAGAAACTTCAGCCTCGCCTATCTGTCTTTCTTGGTCCTTGGCTTAAAGTCCTTAAAAATTTGACACTGATCCCTAATGTGAGACTCATCCAGACACTTTAAACAGAGTGTGGGTCAGTCATGGGCATCAGTTTGGAACATGAAAAACAGGCCTTGAAGCCTGGTGACTGAGGCATTCCTTGGTACTGAAAAATGGAACCATAAGCCAGGTATGAAAAAAATCAATTTTAATTAAACTAAAACTTATCCTGCTACCTGACTAACATTAAAACTATACCAATGGGGAACTATTTACAACTAAAAAACACGCCAAGAGAACTTGCCAACGCAAGACAGTTTCCAGCAACCGTTGTTGGTGCAAGAAGGAACTGAAGGGGTTGAGGGCAGCCCTACCTTTTATACCAAGAAGCACACACCACATGGGTACTGCCGAGGGAAAAAAATTCTAACAACTGTACATGGGGCGCACACACACACACAAGTTTTTGACTTGTAGCTTGTTGCTTGTTTGACTTGTAGCTTGTTGCAGTTTGTTGCTTCTTTTTTTGATCGGCTCCCGGCAAGCAGGGGCAAGGGGGTGGTGGAAAGCAGGGCAAGCAGGGGAGAGAGTCAGGAGTGCACAGTGGGCCCACCACAGTCCCAGACTGCACGCCGGGGGGATTCTAGTCACGTAGAGTGTTGGGGTTCTTAGGGATTGGCTTGTTTTGGCCTTGTTTTGAAATGGGATTAGCTTGATTTTTGGCTTATTGGGAAAGTTGGGGTGCTTATTTACTGCATGAAAGTTGGCAACTGTGAGTTTCTTGTGTAATCAAGATACCAATAGTAGCCAGAAATACATTCCTTCATCTTTAATAGCTACAGTGATGAGTTCTGAAGGACCCCATGATTGATCACAGTCTATAAATACATACACAGGGAACAAAAATTTTATAATAGACTTTTCAATCTGGCAGACAAAGGTATAACGAGATCCAATGGCAGGAAGTCAGTGCTAGACAAATTCAGACTGGAAATAAAGTATAAATTTTTAACAGTGAGGCTAGCTAACAATTGGAAAAATTTAACAAGGGTCATGGTGGAGTCTCCATCACTGAAAATCTTAGAATCAAGATTGGATTTTTTAAAAAAAGATATGCTCTAGTTCAAAAGGAGTTATTTTGGAGAAGTTCTATGGCCTGTGTAATATAGGTGGTCAGACTGCAATGTCCACAATGGTCCCTTCTGGCTTCGGAATCTATGAATGGTAAAAATGTCCCTTGGAGAAGAAAAGACAAAGCAATTAATATGGAAAAATAACCTTAACAATAGGTGTAAGTAATAGCTGTATGCTGATAGCCCAATTAAGTTGATGTAGTACACCTAAATATTTATTTAGGTTATATTATACTGTACTTACCTTGATGGCTTAGATTTTTCATCTTTCACATTGTAAACCCAATCAGATAATTTCCTAAAGGAAACTAGTAGTCCTTTGCTTACCTCATGAATGTTCATAAATCTAAGAAAGAAAGATGTCATCACACAAATGTATACTACTGGAAAATAAAGCTATAATACAGACATTGACTAGATCCTCAAATGATGTAAACTGATGTAGCTCCATCAAAGTCAGTGAAGCTACACCAATTTACCCCAGCTGATGATCTGGTCCACAAGATCAACTGAACAGAGTTTCCATAAATATAGTATTAAGACCAAAGTATTGTCATCAATTTTGTACGTCTATTAAAATCCATGAAATTATATACATACCAAATTCTGCACTTATATTTGCATGTGCTTCCCACTGAAGTAAATGGAAATGCCATATGTATATTCAAGGGCAAAATATAAAACACTCCTTTTTTAAGAAGTACCTTAGTATGATATCCACAGACCTCAGTATCCAAGAACTTTTCTCTGACTACTACTGTGTGGAAAGATGGTCTTGTGGCTAAGGCATCTGGCCAGGGACTCAGGAAATCTGGGTTCAGTTTCCAGGCCTTTCACAAACTTACTGTCTTATCTTGGGAAAGTCATTTAGAGTAAAATTGTCAAGAAAGCCCCCAAAAAACAACAAGGAGCCCGGTGACACCTTAAAGACTAACAGATTTATTTGGGCATAAGCTTTCGTGGGTAAAACCCCCCACTTCTTCAGATGAACGCCCCACTGATTTTCTGTGGCACTTAGGCACGTTGTTTACTTACAATGTTAGTTATTCAGTATAAGGACTATTTTTTTACTGTGTTTGCACAGCATCTAGGACAATGTGGCATCTAGGCACTACCGTAATATCAGTCATAAGTAAAGCTGCGAGTTTGTCATGGATTCTGTGACTTTCCAGGACATCCATGCAGCCCCGGCCACTGCTGGGGCAGTCTTGGGACACTGACCCACCCCCAGCAGAAGGAATTTGGGTGTGGGAGGGGGCTCAGGTCGGCGCTTATCTTGGGGGGGCTCCCTAGAAGCAGTGACATGTCCCTCCCTCTCTCAGCTCCTAGCTCCGCACGCTGCCTCCGTCCACAGGCACCGCCCTCGCAGCTGCCATTGGCCACAGTTCCTGGCCAATGGGAGCTGCGGACCCAGCGCTTGGGGTGGGGGCAGTGCGCAGAGCTAGGAGCTGAGGGAGGGACATGTCCCCGCTTCCAGGGAGCCACGAGGAGCCAGGTAGGGAGCCTGCGAGCCTCTCCAACCCCCCAGCACTAGTGTGGGACCTGGGCTGTGCACCCTGCAAGATTTAGTCAGGGATATATAGTACAAGTCATGGACAGGTCCCAGGCCATGAATTTTTGACTTTTACTAAAAATACCCATGACTACAACGTAACCTTAGTTATAAGCAACAGCATTTGTAATTCACTACCATTCACTCCAGACTAGATTATTGTAATTCACTGTATCTGAATCTACATATGAAAAAAATGCAAAGTCTCCCACCACTTGTGCAAAACATAGCTGATGCTTCCTCCACAGGTTGGACTGCTTTGAACATTCCCCCCCTGTAATTTGGACCCTCACAGACTACCTCTACATCCAATGTGGAGCTTTGGTCTTGATCTCAATCTTCAGACCCATTAATGAATCAGTTCCCAGTTACATTATTTATCTTGGGTACCTATATGGCCTACAATATTATAGGAACTGTGGACCTCAAAATGTCTAATATATTTATCCTCACTATAACCATGTGAGGCAAGGAAGGAACATTATCCCCATTTTACAGATTAAGAATTGAGACAGAGAAAGACTAAGGGTATGTCTTCACTACTGGCCAGATCGGCCAGCAGCGATCAATCCAGCGGGGATCGATTTATTGCATCTAGTCGAGACATGATAAATCGATCCCTGAGCGCTCTCCCGTCGACTNCCCCCCCCCCCCCGTCGCTCACTCTCCACCCCTGCCCCATCACTCGCTCTCCCATCCCCCAGGACTCACCTGCCGCCTGCAGAGCCGAACTGGGAGGAGCTGATGCGGAGCCTGCCCAATTGCAGCACAGCAGGGCATGGCAGGGGTCAGTCCCCATAGCGAGGGGCCGAGGTGGGGAAATTGGGGCACAGCAGGGAGTCTGTGGAGCAAGGCCAAGGTGGAGAAATTCGGGCACAGCAGGGTGGGGCAGTCCGTCCCCAGAGCAAGGGGCTGGGGAAATTGGGACATAGTGGGGCAAGGGGGGGCAGACAGGACCCCCTCTCCCCCCCCCCCCCCCCGATGGTGCTGGTACCCATTTTGGAGCCTGGTCCAAGAGCCAGCCAGTTCTCACCATCAGGCTGTGGGGCAGGAAGAGCAGCATCTGCTAAGCAGAGCCTCTCCTCCAGGCTCCAGCAGCAGCTGCTGCTCTTTCTGCCCTCCTCCACAGTGGCAGAGGCCGGTTACTGCAGGTAACTGGACTTTTAGCTTCCGATCAGCTGCCAGTTTCCCTTTTTGACCAGACGTTCCAGTTGAAAACTGGACACCTGGCAACCCTACACAGGAAGTCTGTGGCAGAACTGGGAATTGAATCCATTTGTCCTTAGTCCCAGGTTAGTGCCCTAACTACTGTACCTACCATCTTCCCTGTCTAGAGACCTGCATGTCTTTCTAAGAACTGCCAAGACAGTTATCTGCATTGTTCCAGAGGAGTGTAAGAAAAAACAGGGCTAAGTGCATAAAGGTCAGAGATAAGGCATTTTCAACTGCAGGAATCTGGCTGTTAAATGAACTTCCAGAGGAGACTGAACTAATCCAGACCAGCAATCTTTCTATGGTAATCTAATCTAATTAGAGGCATTCAGATACTTTGGTGACAGATGCTAGTACATAATACTATGATGGACAGATAAAGGTGGCATGGAGATGAAATTCCTGTCTCACTTCTAAAGGTGGTGCTTCTAAAAGAGGGTCAAGGATGGTTTAAATCAGATTACAATGCTGTTGCCCATGCTGTATTTGTTATGTAAATAATAGAGTACATCAGTTACAAGGCTATAATGTCTGGCAACTTTCACGATGACTAATTTGCACCAAAAATTGTTTTAAAAATTACTATACTACTTTGATTAGATTATTCACTGTTTTTTAAAACAAAACTTCCTATTTTAGACTATTCGTATGTAGAACATGTACAGTAGGAGCATGTTTTCAAAACAATGAATATGCCTATAAAATTCTATACCAGCCCATTAATTTACGTGACTGCTTGCACATCAGGTAACTGCATCTACAGGCTGCTCACTTGTAAGCACAAGTCTAGGGATTAGTGAATGCAATGGATGTACATTTCCTCTGTTACACCCATATTTGAACATCTGGCACATCCTGTCTGATATCCAACTAATTTCAATTTTAAAAATTAAAGTAAATGAAGCACTTACTTCCCTCTAATATCAACACAGCTTTCTGCTGCACCTATTAATGTTTGGGCAGCATCTTGGTTAAGCATTCCAGTGTGGTATTGCTTCTGATAACTAGCCTAGATAAAAACAAAAAATCCTCAAAAACATGAATTAACATCAAAATTGCTACAAAGTAAATGATGAAAAAACACGTGCTAACTTTTTCTCTATTCTTGCTAGAATAAAAATATTTTACAACATATCAATATCATTAAGTACAAAAATAAATTCATTTTACATACTTACATTTATATTATGTGGATAATTCCATATAAATAATTCTTCCTGTGGACTATCAGGGAGTGCACCTGCCTTCAGCTGTAAGGCCCTGGAAGTGAACTCCCCAGTTTAGCAATGCAGCATCTGTGGTAATGCTCCTCTTAAGGGGGGTGCATGAATGGGGTTCCCACACAGACCTTGTGAGGCTCCTTCCACCAATTGTTGGAGTCAAGAACCTTCTGCAGAATAGATACCCTCTTGGTCAAGCTGTGTTTGCTGGGTGTGCAGACCATCCTGAGCCAGGGTTGGGGGCACCTTGAATGCAGTCTGGTGTGGGGTGTAATGAACGTGGAGGCTGCCATGTGGCCTAGCAGTGCAGGCAGACCCACGCTATGGTTTGAGGCAGTGGTTCTCAACCCACAGCCTGCAGCCTGCTTGCAGCCCAATCAGCATACAGCTGTGGCCCATATATCCTCAGGGGCATAGTTAGTACATATATAGTGTCTTTGGGGCATCTTCCTTTCCTCTTCAACTCCCTAACAAGGGATTTGTGCCTTCTCTTTTTTGGAGTGAAAGGCTGATGTTCGGTGTGGGAGGGCGCATGTGTCAGGCTCTGAATCAGTAGCAGGTCTCAAGAAATGAGAGAAATAAATTTGATTCTGTCTTCCCTCTGCTTTCTAGATCTGCTCTTGAAGCCAGTGCAGAATTTACACTTAGATAGAATATGGGCCTCCCTGAGCCAATGGAAGCAGATGGAAGAAGAAGTTACTCACCTTGTGCAGTAATAATGGTTCTTCGAGATCTGTGTCCCTGTGGGTGCTCCACTCTAGGTGTCAGTGCATCCCTGCGCCAGAGATCGGAGATTTCTCACAGCAGTACTCGGCCGGGGGAAGGGTGCGCACAGGAGTCGTCTCGTGCAGTCGTTGGCACTTCCTGTAGCGCGCACTCCCCCGACCATCCCCTCCGTTCCTTCTCTACTGCAGAGCTCGGCTGTGTGAACTCAGAAGTAGAGGGGAGGAGGGTGGGTAGTGGAGCACCCACAGGGACACACATCTCGAAGAACCGTCGTTACTGCACAAGGTGAGTAACAACTTCTTCTTCATCGAGTGGTGTTCCTGTGGGTGCTCCACTCTAGGTGCTTGTAGAGCAGTACCCCACCAGAGGTGGTAGGGGGTCGGAGTTGTGTATAAGTGTGTGATCAGAGCACTGAGACAAGGCCTAGGGTGATAGCGTAATGCTTTGCAAAAGTTTGCTCTGATGTCCAGGTTGCAGCTCTACAAATATCTAGTAAGGGGACATTGTTCAAGAATGCAATCGATGTTGCCATGGCTCGCATTGAGTGGGATATGATGCCCACGGGGGGTTCTCTGTGATGCAAGCGGTAGCAAGTTTGAATACAGGTAGAGACCCATTTGGAGAGTCTCTGGGTCAATATTGTAGAGCCCTTGGAGCGAATAGTCTTGGTGACTTGCAAAATGGTTTGGTTCTGTCCAAATAGAAGGCTACAGCCCGTCTTACATCCAGCATGTGCAACATTGCTTCTCAAGAGTCGTTATGTGGCTTGGGATAGAAGGCAGGTAAGTGTACCATTTAGTTAATATGAAAATTTGTAGCCACTTTGGGCAAGAATTTTGGGTGAGGACGTAACATGATTTTGTCTTTGGTAAATACAGTGTACGGTGGTTCAGCCATCAACGCTCCTATTTCGCTGACGCGTCTGGCTGATGTGATTGCCACTAGGAATGGGACCTTCATTGACATATGAATGAGCGAGCAGGTTGCTAAAGGCTCGAAGGGTGGTCTTGTGAGACATTTGAGCACAAGATTGAGATCCCATGGTGGTGCAGGTTGGCGTACTTCTGGGTACATGTTCTGTATACCTGCTAGAAAGCGCAGTGTAATTGGGTGAGCGAATATTTAAGCCCCTTCTATCTGTTCATGGAGGGCCGTAAAGGCAGTGAGGTGTATTTTAAAAGAGCTTATGGCTAACCCCGTTTCCTTCAGTTCTAATAGGTAGTCTAGGGTCACAGATAGAGGTGCCTTGGTCGTGTCCAGCTGTTTTTGCTGACACCAAAGGGAGAATCTAGTGGTGAGGCGACGGCTATTTAGTAATACCTGTTTCATTTTCTCTGAGCAGTTCAATTCCCCATGTTGAAACCACATAGGAGCCACGCTTTGAGATGGAGTTTCGCTGGGTCTGGATGGAGCGTCAGGCCCTTGTTCTGGGACAGGAGGTCCATCCAGAAAGGCAGCGGTTGTGGGGCACAGACTGCTAGACGTGAGAGGTACGGAAACAAAGTCTGTCTGGGCCATGTGGGGACAATGAGAATGATGTATGCTCTGTCGAGTCATATCTTGCGGATGACCCATGGGATCAGTGGTATCGGCGGGAAGGCGTACATGAGTGACACATTTCACGGGATGAGGATGGCATCCCCCAATGATCCCAGTGCCAGGCCTACCCTGGAGCAAAAGAGTGGACATTTGTGATTTGTCGCTGAGGCAAAAAGGTCAATTACTGGGTGACTCCATTTTTGGAATATTGTGTCGAGAACCCTGTCGTGAATTTCCCACTCGTGTTTCTCTGAGAAGTGCCTGCTGAGGTTGTTGACTGTAGTGTTTTGGCACCCTGGTAGGTATGATGCTGTGATGTTTATATTGTTGCGCATGCAGAAGTTCCATAAATTCATGGCTTCTACGCATAGCGAGTGAGACCTGGCTCCTCCTTGGCGATTGATGTAAAACATGCATGCCACATTGTCGGTGAGCATAGAGATTGAGGTTTCTCGTATGAGTGGGAGGAAGTGTCGGCATGCATTGTGTACCGCGTGGAGTTCCAGGAGATTGATATGTAGTCGGGTTTCCATCGCAGACCACTTGCCTTGTACATTGTGGTGACCCAAGTGGGCACCCCAACCTATCAGGGAGGCATCTGTTGTGATAGTCACTGACGGGTGGTCTTGTTGAAAGGGAATCCCGGAGCATACATTCCCTGGCTGTGTCCACCATTGTAGGGAGAGGATAACCCTTGGTGGTAGTGTAACACTTCTGTTGAGAGAGTGTTTGCTGGGTGCATAGACCATGCTCAACCAGTGCTGCAGACAGCACATATGGAGTCTGGCATACTTTACTACAAAAGTTGTAGCTACCATATGTCCCAGAATCTGAAGGCATGTCATAGAATCTCAGGGTTGGAAGGACCTCAGGAGGTCATCTAGTCCAATCCCCTGCTCAAAGCAAGACCAATCCCCAGACAGATTTTTACCCGTTCCCTAAATGGCCCCCACAAGGATTGAACTCACAACTCTGGGTTTAGCAGGCCAATGCTCAAACCACTGAGCTATCCCTCCCTCCATGTCCTCACTGAAGTTTGTGGGCTGATGGTCACTGTGGAAATAACATTGGTCAATGTAGTGAATCTGTGGTTTGGCAATATTGCCTTGGCTTATATGGAGTCTAGGTCGGCTCCGATAAATTCCAATCTCTGGGTTGATTCCAGGGCGGATTTCTTTTCATTTATCTGTAGACCTAGTTGGTGAAACAGGTCTATTGTGGTCTTCAGCATGCCTGCCATTTCTTGTCGGTTGGCAGCCTTGAGAAGGTAATCGTCCAAATAGGGGAAGATTATGTCTCCATTGCGTCGTAAATGTGCTGCTACTACCACGAGGGTTTTTGAGAATACGCAGGGAGCAGTGGACAGTCTGAAGGGAAGGACCCTGTATTGGTAATGATTGGGTCCTACTGCGAACCTCAGGAACCATCTGTGGGCAGGATGTATTGTAATATGGAAGTATGCATCTTGGAGGTCGAGGCCTGCAAACCAGTCCCCCGCGTCTAGCCCTGGGATTATTGTGGCCAGCGGGACCATTTTGAACCTGTGGTTGCGTACAAACCTGTTGAGTTTTCGGAGATCTAAGATTGGTCTCCATCTCCCTCCTTCCTTCTCTGTCAGGAAATATTTGGAATAAAAAACCCTCCCTCGGTATTGATGTGGTACTGGTTCTACAGCACCCAGCAGTAGGAGGCGGTCTACTTCCTGTTGCAGAAGGTGCTCGTGAGAGGGGTCCCTGAAGACGGACGGGGAAGAAGGGAGGGTAGGGGGGGATGGTTGTGAAAGGAATAGTGTAGTCAGATTGTATGATCTCCAAAACCCATTTATCTGTGGTTATCGCAGCCCAGGCATGGTAAAATGGGCGTAGGCGGTGACCAAAATTGTGGGATGGGGTATCTGTTGGCGCTAGAGGTGTGGGGAGGTTGTGCATACCCTCGACCAAGACTTCAAAATTGTGGCTTAGATGTAGCTGGATGGGTGGACGAGGCCTGGTTCTGTGGAGCTCTGAGCCCATTGTTTGGGTCTGTTCTGAGTGAAGTATCGTGGTTGTTGACGGTTAAACGAGGTGTCTCGTGACCCCTCTGGTATGGTGTAAAGTGTGGGCATTTGTTAGGTGGTGGGTGTATGCCTAGCGTGCGCAGCGTCGCTCGGGAGTCCTTCATGGTATGGAGCACGTCATCTGTTTGAGACTAAAATAGTTTATCCCTATCGAAGGGGAGGTCCTCCACTTTTAGCTGTAGTTCTTTTGGAATTCCCGAAGCCTGCAACCATGATGTTCTTCTCATAACCACAGCTGTTGCTGTTGTTCAGGCAGCTGTGTCCGCTACATCCATTGAGGCGTGCAGTGCTTTGCGGGCTATTAACTGACCCTTGTTGATAATGGCGTTGAGTTGAGGATGTTTATGCTCGGGGAGGTCCTCCACGAGCTCTTGTATTTTACTATAGAGTAGTCATAATTTGCTAGTAGAGCAGAATAGTTGGCAACTCTAAACAGAAGGGTGGATGACGAGTAAACTTTCCGCCCAAAGAGGTCAAGTCTCTTGTGTTCTTTATCTTGCAGTGAGGAGGGGAAATGAGGCTGTTTACTGCGCTGATTAGCAGCCTCTACTACCAGAGAGCAGGCTTGAGGGTGTGAAAACAAAAATTCCATGCCTTTGGCTGGAACGAAGTATTTTCTGTCAGCCCTTTTGTTGGTGGGTGGTGCCGATGCCGGTGTTTGCCATATTACCTCCGCAGGCTCTATTATAGCCTCATCCATGGGGAGGACAATCTTGGTCGATGATGCCGGTTGTAAGATTTTTAACAACTTATGTTGTTTCTCCTGCACCTCATGTAAGGCAATTTCTTGGCTGTTTGCTACTCTTTTGAAGTTCTTGGAACTGTTTCAGGTCATCTGGTGTCGTAGGGGTAGACGGCATCACCGCTTCGTCTGGTGCAGAAGATGAGTGTGAGGCAGGTGGTGAATCATCCAGGTCTGCCTGAGATAGTATCTCTTCCTCTCCTATCTCTGTCTCAGGGGGGTCAGAGGTTTCTCTGTGTGGTAATGATGGATGTACTCTGGAACCTCTTGTTGCTGGGGATGGGGGACCAGAATAGGAGTTCTGGTATGTGGGCCAAGGACCCCACTGTGTCCATTGCATGGGGTAAGGTGGTAATGGGTAAGGCCAGTGCTGTGCATACCAGGGCTGTGAATGCTCTGAGGGATGAGGCTTAGGCTTCACAGCATTCCATGTAGGTCTCATCTGTGATGGGGATGAATGTTGAAAGGAGAAGCAAGTTTTCTCCACATCTCCTTCCTCGCCACTATGCATGGAGAGTGGTGCAGGAGATGAAGGATGGTACCGTGCTATGTAGCTCGGGGAGTGTTCGGTGCCGAGCAGTGGTGACTGCGGTGCGGAAGAAACTGCTATGTCAGCAGGACGCAGGAGTTGTGCTGGTCCCGCCTTGGGGTTGTGGTCGACCATTGGAGCACTGACTGGTGCTGGATTCAGCTTGTTAGGCGGCAGCGAGTCTTGGGTCGGTGCCAGCAGCATTGATCACGGTGCCGCTGCCTGTGCCGTGGAGGAGACTTGACATCTCAACTCTGGTGCCACACGTTGGGGCTCAGCAGGGGTCCGCTGAGGGACGGTGCCGGAGGAGCCCGGTGCCTCGTAAGTGGTCACTCTGCATGAGTGGAGCAGAGGGTAAAGACCTTGCTGGGGAAGCTCTCTTTTTCTGAGAGACCCTTGCTGGAGAGGTCGAAGCTCGCTTCCTGACAGTTTTGGAAGTTGGAGCCTTATCAGAGCTCAGGGATCTCGGTCTGTGAGACTCCCTGGAGGACGTCTCTTGCAGAGGTTGGAGGGATTTCTCCAGCAGAAGCATTTTCAAGCGAAGATCCCTGTCACGTCTTGCCCTTGATGTTAAGTTGGGGCAATGCGTGCATTTCTGGGAGATATGAGTTTCTCCCAGACAGCGAATGCAGGAAGTGTGACCGTCAGAGACCGGCATTGGTTCACGGCAGGAGTCACACTTTTAAAATCCTGTTGAGCCCGGCATGGCTGCAGTTAAGCGTCTCCCGCCTCTCCAGAGATAAGGGTGGGAGTTAATTGTAATGGTAAACTGTAGAAACTGTTCCCAAAGGGGGAGTTAAGGAGAGAAAAAGCCTTCTTTCTTCTCTTCTCCCCCCCTCTTTTTTTTTTTGAAGAAAAACCTCTAAGAGGAACTAACGAAAAAGACGGTTACTCACCTTTGTAACTGTTGTTCTTCGAGATGTGTTGCTCATATCCATTCCAATTAGGTGCGCGCACGCCGCATGCACGATCGTCGGAGAATTTTTACCCTACCAACACCCGGTGGGTCGGCTGTGGAGCCCCCTGGAGTGGCGCCTTCATGGCGCTGGATATATACCCCAGCCGACCCAGCGCCCCCTCAGTTCCTTCTTGCCGGATACTCCGACAGTGGGGAAGGAGGGCGGGTTTGGAATGGATATGAGCAACACATCTCGAAGAACAACAGTTACAAAGGTGAGTAAACGTCTTTTCTTCTTCGAGTGCTTGCTCATATCGATTCCAATTAGGTGACTCCCAAGCCTTACCTAGGTGGTGGGGTTGGAGTCAGCCATCGCTGCGTGTAGAACCGCCGAGCCAAATGCGGCATCGTCTCAAGACTGCTGCACCAACGTGTAGTGGGCGGCAAAGGTATGAACGGACGACCAGACAGCCGCTCTACAGATTTCCTTGATCGGAACTTGAGCCAAGAAAGCGGACGAGGATGCATGAGCCCTTGTGGAGTGGGCGGTGATGCGTGGTGTCGGGACACCAGCCAAGTCGTAGCAGGCCCGAATACAGGACGTGATCCAAGAGGAGATACGTTGTGAGGAGACCGGTAGGCCTTTCATCCGGTCAGCGACCGCAACAAAGAGCTGGGTCGTCTTCCTAAGCGGCTTCGTACGCTCGATATAGAATGCGAGGGCCCTGCGAACATCCAGAGTGTGCATGCAGTGATCTTGCCGCGTAGCGTGCGGTTTCGGATGGAAGACCGGGAGGAAAATATCCCGGTTCATGTGAAAAGCAGAAACCACTTTGGGAAGAAAGGCAGGGTGGGAGCGAAGCTGCACCTTGTCCTTATGGAATACAGTGTACGGAGGTTCCGACACGAGGGCCCTGATTTCAGAGACACGCCTTGCTGACGTGATAGCTACAAGGAAGGCTGTCTTCCAAGATAGGTAAAGTAGCGAGCAGGTATCAGGGTCGGCTTGCCCCTAGATTGTACCACTCGGGTGAGATGTGGTACCGCGGTGCGGATCGGTGCCGGCTCTGTGAGGGCAATAAGGCCCCTCGCCGTCGCAAACGTCTCCGGGTTGACGGGAGACAAGGCTCGACCACCGTGCGGGTCGGGGAGGTCGACCGCACCGGACTCAACAGCCTGTCGGTGCCGGAGTCAACGGTGCCGATATCGGCGCCTGTGTCCCTGGTCGCTCCGGTGCCGGATGCGACTCCAAGGTTACGGTGGGTGCCGCTGCCACGTGCTTGGAGACGGTCCTGTCCGGTTTCCGGGGTCTCTTCTTTTGACCCGGGGACAGTGACCGGTGCCGAGGTGCTTGGGAGCACGGTGCCAGGGAAGGTCGGTGCCGTGGACCCTTCTGCGCACGGTGCCAATGGGACAGCCGCCGGAGCACTACGCACCGAGGGACTCGGTGCCAGAAGTTGGCGCGCCGAAGGCGTGTCTGGGCTGAGGGCCGCCTCCATAAGGAGCTGCTTGAGACAAAAGTCCCGCTCCTTTTTGGTCCGGGGCCAAAAAGCCTTGCAGATCTTGCACTTTTCGGTCTGGTGAGATTCCCCGAGGCACTTTAAACAAGCGTCGTGGGGGTCACTCGTTGGCATAGGCTTAGAACAAGCCGAGCACGGTTTGAAGCCCGGAGCCTTGGGCATGAGCCCCGGCAGCACACCGGGAGGAAGGGGGGAGAGGGACCCCTTCCAACCCGCTAACAACTATAAGTATTCTATAACTAATTTACAACTATGAACTACTACTATAACACTATAAACAGTAATTTATAACTATACAACTAACTAACTAGGTAAATGGAAAGAGCTAGGGAGAGTGGAGAACAGCTATGCTGCGTTCCACAGTTCCAACGACCATCACGGGCGGTAAGAAGGAACTGAGGGGGCGCTGGGTCGGCTGGGGTATATATCCAGCGCCATGAAGGCGCCACTCCAGGGGGCTCCACAGCCGACCCACCGGGTGTTGCTAGGGTAAAAATTCTCCGACGATCGTGCACGCAGCATGCGCACACCTAATTGGAATCGATATGAGCAAGCACTCGAAGAAGAACTATGTAACTATGTATAGACTAAGGGTATGTCTTCACTACCTGCCGGATCGGCGGGCAGCGATCGATCCAGCAGGGGTCGATTTATCACATCTAGTCTAGACGCGATAAATCGACCCCCAAATACTCTCCCGTCGACTCCTGTACTCCAGCTTGGCAAGAGGCGCAAGCAGAGTCGACGGGGGAGTGGCAGCACTCGACTCACCGCGGTGAAGACACCAGGGTAAGTCGATCTAAGTACGTCAACTTTAGCTACGTGAATAACTTCACGTAGCTGAAGTTGCATAACTTAGATCTATATCCTCCCCCCCCAGTGTAGACCAGGGCTAAGACTAACTAAACAGTGTAACTAAGTATAGACTAAAAAGAAGTTCCTATGTAACTTGTAAATTTGTTTTTTTTCCCCCAGAAAGTATCAAAGAAAGCACTGCTGCGGAGCTCCGTCTGCAGCTGAGGACAGTTGAGAAGGAATTGAGGGGACGGTCGGGGGAGCGCACGCTACAGGAGGTGCCAACGGCTGCACAAGACGACTCCTGTGCGTGCCCTTCCCCCGGCCGAATACTGCTGTGAGAAATCTCCGGCGCAGGGATGCACTGACATCTAGAGTGGAGCACCCACAGGGACACCACTCAATGAAGAATGTCCATTACTGAGGGGAAAAGACCTGTTGCAGGTCTGGCAATGTTTAAACCCTGGGGGTTTGGGCATAACCTACGCAGAAATCTGCCTGATACCAGCAAGGCAGGTGTACAGTGACCGTTTGCGGTTTAACTAGAACTCTAAACAAGGGTACTGAGGTGGACAGGGAAGCCCTGACTGTGAGGCACACAAAAAAGGTGAAGGAAAGAGGTCCCCCCAAAATATAAGGCATGTACAAGAAACAAGATAAGGATAACAAATTGAAGTAACTAAATTAAAATAGGATAAGAATAATGCTGGATTAGCAAAGCTAAGATTCCATCTCAGGCTACCGGCAGTTGCGAAGACACCGGAGCTGTGGCAGGTCCACCCTTTCCCTATGTGCCCTCAGATTGGAGCACAAGGATCTGTAGGGTGCAGATGCAGACCAGTGGACACTGCTACTGAAAATCTCCAATTGAAGGAACACAGGCATGCGTGCACACCTGAAGTGGAACACTCATAGGGATAAACTACTTGATGTTGTCGTCCAGACTGTTTCAGGACTAGTGTTTTGAGCTTGCTCTTCCACAGCACTCCATTGAGGTGTGATGGATCCTGCACCTACCTGGTGTTCAATCCTTACTACCTAGGCAGTCAGTACAGGTCCAGTTGTGGGACACTCAGCCCTCCAGATAAGTCTCATGAAAGTCTACTCCTTCCGATGCTATTGAAGGTCCCAGAAGGGAAATAACACCTAATGGAAGCGGGTGGCAGGCCTCCCTTCCTTCAAGGGGGCTCTGGCCAGTTGTAGTCCAGTTCAAAGCCCTCAGACGGGTTACCTGTATGTGCTTTAAAATAACTGTTTGGGGCCTGGCCCACCTTCCCTTTAGGGGCTCAGAGGGGCAAGGTCATGTGAGCTGTCCAGTTCCCACCTGAAGGCAAATGATGGGGAATTTGATGGTCAGAGGCTATCATAAACACCAGTATTTTTACTAAAAGTATGGGAGCCAAAGGTGGGTAACCCATCCCATGGGTTAAGTGACTTTCTGAAAATCAATGCAAAAGCAAGTCGTGCTGTCAGGCTTGGGTTCCAGTACAACGGGGCTCCTTCATTCACTATGAGACTCCTTTGCCACACCCAGGTCCAATGTGGTTTGCAGTTTCCACCAAGCCACCTCCCATATCTTCTAGGGAAGCGGCCAAGGCATCTCTCAGACTCATTGTCACAGGGGTGTTTCAATGTGGTGATAGGCCAAATGTGTCTGCCCTGGTAGCGGCAAAAGGTGGGGCGGAGGGAGGAACTGGTCCCATTGTCTGGGCTCTGAGACCACAACATTTTTCAACATTTGTTTCAAGGCTTGTTAAACCTTAGGCCAGTGGTTTTCAAAATGGTTTTCAAAACACATACCCCTCAAGGTACCTGAGCTCTCATCAGGGGATAAAGGAGAAAAATCTTTTAATGGCAGACAGGCCAAGGTTGGGAGGGGAGCGGAAAGACGCAAGCCTGCGCAGACTCCCCTGTGCAGACTCTGTTAGGCAGGGCAAGTGGATGCAGGGATGGCCTTAAGAGCGTGAGCGATCGCCCAAGGCGCTGTGGTCGGGGGCGGGGGGCATTGTGGTAAGGAGTGAGGCGAGCCTGGGGCGCAAGGCCATGAAAGGGAAGTTGGGGCAATGGGATGGGGAGGCAGTGTTTGATTTGTGCACTGGGATGCACGGAGAGCAGCAGCTGCTGTTCATGAGCCCAGAGGTGCCAGGTGCACAGCTCTGAAGTCAGCACTACTTCAAGCAGCAGCACAGAAGTAAGGGTGGCAATACACATACTATGCCACCCTTACTTCTACACTGCTGCTGGCAGCAGCACTGCCTTCAGAGGTGGTTGCCTGACCAGCAGCCGCTGCTCTCCACTCTGCCTTCAGAGTGGCGGGTGCTAGCTAGAGTGTGGCAGCTGCTGGCTGGGAGCCCAGAGGTGCCGACAAAGATCCTGTTTATTCAATCTTGCAAACTGCCCTTTTAATAAAGACAAAAGTGAAAACCCCAAGTAAATATAGGATCTACAAACAACATTAGTCAACGTTTTCCGAAGCATCAAAAGCTCTAATAAGCTACCCTGTATTTCAAAAAATATCAAAGGTCAAATTTTCATTCGAGTCTTTGCAAACACATAGGGAAAAAAACCACACATGCATCCACATTTAAAATATTTACTAACAAGTATTAGAGTGTTTTCATAGGGTAATTATGACCCTATCTCAGATAGGGGTACCCCATAGACTACATTATTTGGAAAGGAATATGCAACCTAAAAAGTTTGAAACCCACTGATCCAGGCTGTTCATTTGAAGCTGGTATGCAGATGTTTGAATGGTCTTAATCTGTAAGAGGCTAAACAGCTCTTCCACGAGTCTAGACAGGAAATAAATTCCCTAGTCAGCAGGGGTGAAAGTAACTTAAAGGATTTACCGGTATGCTGGAGTCCTGAGCAGGAGGCGGAGCCTCAACCGGAAGAGGCGGGGGTTTTAAATCCCCGGGCCCTTTAAATCTCGATTTAAAGGGCCAGGCACTCCGTCTGTGGTAGCGGCAGCTGGGAGCCCCGGGCCCTTTAAATCACCGCCAGAGCCCTGGGCCACCGCCACTACCCCAGGGCTCCAGCAGCGGGGCTCTGGCGGCAATTTAAAAGGCCATGGGGTCTGCTGTAGTAGCGGCGGCCGGAGCCCCGGGCTCTTTAAATAGCCGTTGGAGCCCCGGAGTAGGGGCGGCAGCCAGGAGCCCCGGGGCTCGAGCGGTGATTTAAAGGTCCCAGGGCTCCTGGCCGCCTCCACAGCTGGTAGCTCCAGCGGTGATTTAACAGGGGTAGCGGTGGCGGCCCAGGGCTCCAGCGGTGATTTAAAGGGCCCAGGGCTCCCGGCCGCCACTATCGCAGCGGAGCCCAGGGCCCTTTAAATTGTCGACAGAGCCCTGGGGGCTCCCAGCTGCAGCTGCCACCCCGGGGCTCCGGCAGCAGGGCTCGGGGCCCCCAGACCCTTTAAATCGCTGGCCTGGGAAAGCCGGTACGGTTGGCGGTGTACCTGCTCTTGCCGATACGCTGGACTGGACCGGCTTACTTTCACCTCTGCTAGTCAGTCAAAATTTCCCCACTAAGGTGAACATTTTCATAATTGAGAATGACCAAAAAATACTGGTATCCTAAGGCACTTTTCTCCAATGACCCCAACTGGTTAATCCCGATTTGTTCAAAGGGGGTCTCGTTTAAAGTGAGACCAGAGGTGCTCTTGCAACTCTCCTAGCTGTGATCAGCTGGCATTATGAGCACAAGGCACAGTAATCACTGACATCCCTATACACCCCAGGCCAGAAAAAGGAGGCAAATACCTATAGTAGGAGTATTTTCTCTCTACTCAAATGCTTGCAACATGGTAGGGCATGGTCTAGACATATGTCCTCCCAGTAGAAAAATGGAGGTACAGGATCTGTGTGCTTACTTCTGTCAGTCCACTCGTCTCAATATGATAAATTGAGTCATCTTAGATTCTGAAGCAGGGCCTCTACCTGGCTCTCTGCGGGTCTACAACCTCACTATTCACCACTGCAAGATGGTTGGAGGCCTGACTCAGTGTCTGACTACCCTGTTGCTCTTTTATGAAATCGGTGTCCCATCAGCACATCAACTTCACAAGGGGGGAATATTTCTGGCTCTTTGCCCATTCGGGCTCATGAGGGAGACTCTGGGTGACTGGAGCACCCTTCAACAGGATCCTCTTCTTCCTCTAGGGCCTAGAGTCTAGGCCAGAGGTGGGCAAACTACGGCCCGCAGGCCACATCCGGCCCGCGGGACTCTCCTGCCCGGCCCCTGAGCCCTCGGCCCCTCCCCTGCTGTTCCCCCTTCCCCGCAGACTCAGCTCACTGTGCCGCAGGTGCAATGCTCTTGGCGGCGGGGCTGCAAGCTCCTGGGGCAGCGCAGCTGCAGAGCTGCGGCCTGTGCTGTGCGGTGGCGTGGCTGGCTCCAGCCGGGCGGCGCAGCTGCCTGTCTTGGTGCTCTGGGCGGCGCGGCTGTAGTGCTGCCAGCCACCGGTGCTCCAGGCAGCACGGTAAGGGGGCAGGGAAGTTCAGGGTGGTGGTCAGGGGGCGGGGGTGTGGATAGGGGGCGGGGCAGTCAGAGGGGAGAGGGGAGGGTTGGATGGGTTGGCAGGGGGCAGTCAGGGGCAGT